>JAMKCH010083082.1:0-17863 GCA_023653785.1 Ophioderma brevispina
CAGCTTCCTTATGGGTAAACAGAACGATTTTATAATTTAACGTCGCCGGCGACGTTAAATTCAGCAGACGACGAAAATGGCGTTCAACACAAGAACACGCACACCGTATGCATGTTCCCACGCTATGCACAATGTTTGATCGGTCTATAACCTTTGTGGTTTTAATATCAGTTATGTTATGGAAAACTTAAAAGTTGGCCTACAAATGTCTTTATCCTTATCATCAATGTCCCTATCTGTTTTGGGTATGTTATTTTTATGTGTAAAATATATCTCTGTTCTTGCAATGGCCTAGACTATCATTTGAGAGCAAATTGAAGAAATTTCATATTTTGGGAAAATGTGCCAGTGCCGCTTTAAGATTGATGTCTTTCCTCGGTAGCGATAATTAATGTCGGGTGCTTATGTATCGATGATAACGAAATTAAAGGAATTTATTGGTTTAATTGAATCTATCGGCAAATATATTTAATAGGAAAATATATATGACGTACCAGATGGTATTCGTGGTCATTGGAGTATTCCTTGCGAAAAAAAAATCCAGATTTATTCCGACACTACACGACTGTACAGTAACCATTGAAGCTGCTATATTTATTCCTTGCGCTATATTTACAACGCCGCATGCAATACCGAAACAAACGCCAGCGAAAATATTTCACGTGACTTCAGCAAGTCTGTCACAAGCCTCACAAATGTGAGCACACAAATGATTCGAGCGAAGTTCACGACAGAAAGATAACGTAAATAATAAACATGGCCACTTCCTTAAATTGTCTACTGCTTCAAAAATTAAGCATGAAAATGAAGTTTTCTTTGCAAGGAATACTCCAATGACCATTAAAACTATCTGGTACGTCTTATTTAGGGATATTTCATTATATATCCCTAACGTCCTTCTGATGATCACCGCAAAAGGAGGTAGCGTAATTTTTCTTGTTAGATATAGTGGCGATTTCCCCCTAATCCAAGGCAGGGATCTGCTCCGTGATTTTTTTTCAAAAGTGTATTTAAATGCAGTTGAGGGACGTTAAGGATATGTGCCGATAGATTCATGCCAATACTTAAATGTTAACGAAGTATTATTTTACCTTTTACAAAGAGCAATGATCGCCACAACGATGACAATAACAAATAAACCTGCAACTGCGGCACCAATGATAATCGTAACCGTGTGGCTGGAATTTCCTGTTCTCGAGTCTGCATGAAATAAATAGGACTACGCATTAGCGGAATTAGGCCGGAGAGCAACCGTAACGTATTAATGTAATGATGTCGTTATTTTCCTTCCTGGACATGGCGCCACACAAAAAACCTCTTCCCCGGTTAGGTTTCGTTCATACTTCATGGCATCTACGTTGAGGTGAGTTTCGTTTCCTGAACAGCAGTCTCTGTCCAAAATACTGCATGCCAGTATTGCAATAGAGTTAAATTCATTTTAGCAGGATTTGAAGTGCCTTGGGTTGAGATGATCGATATATCAGCAAAGCAATTGTGGATGTATGAACGAAGCTTCAATTATGATTAATTTAAAATACGTAAAATGTATGCATTTTGAAGACCTGCCCAGTGGAGGACTAACCTAGCAAAACATTGCCAGAAACATCTAAATCCGTGGGCTGCGAGCGCAACCAGGTGGTTTGAGCACTAATTCAGGGCAAATAGGCTGATTTTAGAATTTGGTTTTTAAGGGGGAGGTTCAAGCGCCCAAAGCCTCAAGGCCTGAAACGCCAATGCCGAGTACCTGACACGATATTTAGATACAGTTCGTCACCCAAAATTTCTTCTCAAAGATACCGTAGTATAACAATTCTGCCAACACATCATCCGAATTGTTTTAGATCTTTTAAGTTGAGTCATTATAAAATGCTGATGATTATTACTACGAATAATGTAACCAGGTGAGACTTGAGGAGCGAGCGCTAAGGGAGCACGACACTAAACTACTCCACGTAATAGAGATAGATAAATAAAATGCTACAGAACCTACGGCCATCGGTTGGTTGTTGATTTCGCCCCGGTTATAAAATGATCCTTATACATCCAAGAACACGTCCGGTATGTGGTTTGTTCAGAATGTTAGCCGTCGCAAAGATCAGCTACGATGTTTTTTGCAGATTTTCAATGTCTTCCAAAATAACGTGAGCTATAGTATGTTCATAGTTGCATAAGGGGCATTATTGGAGAGAAGAATAACAACGAATGATAGGACAAGCTGTGTTCAGTTCACACAGCTCGTGGGAGGACACAGAAAATATGTTGCTTGGATTGCGATTGTTCATTCAGTCATCGCGCATGCGTAAGTGGGTAAGAGCTCGCTTAGCGCTCTTTTAATAACAAAATAGAAGTGTAAGTAAGTGTAAATATTTAAACATACCATCAGCACCTTCAGAGGAACATTGAGGAATATCCACATGCCAAGTACCAGTGACTGAGCACACTAGAATTTCTTGTCCGATAAGATGAAAGCCTTGACGACAATACACTGTTACAGTTTGCCCAATACTGTACCAATCCTGATCTGGGAGAATAGTGCCGTCATCAGGCACAAATCTTGGACAACCTATTAAAATAAAATGGTTCAATTTGTTTATTCACAGGAATTTGATGAATGTTAATATCATAATCTTTCGGAGCCACGTTGCTGCCTGAACTACCCCTCCTCCTCCTTGTCGTCGTCGTCGTCGTGGTCGTCGTCATCGTCATCACCATCGTCAATGTCATTGTCATCGTCATCATCGTCACCGTCGTCATCATCATATAATAATCACCAGCATCAGCATTATAACAATAATCAATATTAACAGCATAGTTGTCGTTGTCCTCGTGGTCAACAACGATTATTTTGTTGAACAACTAGCTCACAATTTGTTTGAAATTAATGCTATAAAGAATTGTTTCTTTGAATAAAATAGTCGTTAAAAGTTAATCATCGATTTAAGAGAAAGGGCTTTTCACCACTGGTGTCTCATTTCGCTGTTTGACACTTGGATAGGTGATACTTTTTGCTAGCATTTAAGACAATTTGTGCACCCATCGACCCACTCACCGATATATTGTGATCGTTATATGGATTGATATCCGACCTACTAGGGGAGCCAGGACTACCTAATTGCACCCCCAGAAATAAACCAAACCAACTTTTTAGTTCATACACTGTAAAAAAATAAGGAGTAAAAAAGGGGATTTCCCTCATATATGAAGTAAAATCGTAGTCAAATACGAGTAAATCTTACCCAAAAATGGGTATAGTTTACTCCGTTTTGATTAAGATTTTACTCATACCTATGAGGGTAATCCCTTTTTTCCTCCTTATTTTTTTAGAGTGTAAGGATTAAAATAAGAATAGTTTTAAATGTCTTAAATGCTTAGTTTCCGATGTAGGGGGCACAGAAGGTCAACGTTCATTGCATCCAGTGGGGCTGCCTTGACCTTATTTTCCCTACTTTGTTAAGCAAGCATTTGAGACAATCAAAACTATTTCTTATTTTAATCCTATGAGCTCCACCAATAATTTGCCCACCCATTTTTTTGTATAATCAAAGCGTGGCAACTTTTAAAATTTGACCCCTATACAATGAAATTGGCCCTCTGTTAGTTTTGCTGTTTTATAACTAGATATTACAACCTATAGCTTTTCTAGAATCATGGTACACACGTAATGGATACTTTAAAAAATGATTGGATCAATTTTTAAAAAAAATGGCCCACTGACAATCTTTGTCTTGGACACCCCTAAATTGGAGCACTTAAGAATACGTTTCAGGAATCCCTGTCAGGCTCAACCTATTAATACTCAAACCTTTTGTACTTGAGATGTCATTTGCATTTTCGTAATTTTATGAAATTTATTGCGTTTCTATTCCATTAGCTAAGAATAAGTTGGCGGGATTTAATTTAGGACTTGTGATACCCATGCATTGTCCAAAGCAGGTGTGATATAATTTTCAAATGTCCGCACTGAAGTGCGATTCTGATTGCCAAATCGCTATGAAAACATTCTGTCTTCATACTAATTATTTTTGTAATTATTCCCTTCCCGTCTTGTCTCGTACTAAAAATACGAAAAAAAAGATTCATGTGATTATCATCGACTTACCTTCTTTGCGTAGACCAGATTCAGTTGACGTGGGTCACTTGAAGAAAGCAATACGTTACAATAGTTGTACGACACAAAAAAGTAATAATGAGAGAGGTATTATAATTTCCAACTAATTTCCAAGTCTGGGCAACCAGTATAACTATTTTCAGTTGTCGGAAATTATATATGAAACATTTCTCAGTGACATGTGTAAAATATAAAAAGAGAGTGTCGAATCCCAATACGTCTATGTGATTCCATTCTTTCTGAAATGTTGGGGATTCAGATACCTGATTAGGGTAAATATGGAATTCATCTGAAATCTTTGCCTACCCGAGTTTCATTGTATTCAAATTCATGTCATGTAATCGGAAAAACAGGCAAAATGAGAACGCTTTGAACACTTTTTAAAACTTATAACCTCTAGACGCCCACATGACTGGCTCTGGACTTCGGATCAGGGCACAGTAGGTTAAAAGACAAAGTTAAACTTATTATTTGGAGTTGCACTTACCACAATCCCACTCACAAACACGGGGCATCCAAGGTATAAACAAATCAAAAAACTAAAATCCTAAAAATTTTCAGAGATAACTGGACCCTTGGACATCGGTCCTTTTATATGCGCCCTCATACGACCCAACTTGTAACGAATTGACACAATTCAAAATACCACTCGCACTGGATTTGTTGCTCAGAGGGATATTAGTCTCCAGTACCAGTCGTTTATACCACGACCCTGAGAGGGTTAGTAGATATAAACTATGAGAGGCCGATAAGATGTATGATTAATAAAATATATATGGGAATGATAGAGATAGATAGATTATTATATATATATAGAGAATCATAGATATAGAGATATATAGAACTATCTATATAGATGATATATATAGATTTTATATCGATATATATATATATATACGGCGTTTACCAACACGGAATCGCCAAAATCGCCTACTTCGCTTAATTCTCCCTACCATCCACTCGGATGGCGCGAAATTTCTTACAATGGCGCCGAAGACAGGGCTCCGAGGTCAGTAAAAATAATCCTCGATATACGCAAAGATCACTGCGTAATTGTGAATATGAAGACCCCTGCACAGATTTACATTCTGTGGCGCGGACGCGTGTATTTTTCTTATAAATAGTGATTTGTAGGCCCACATGCTACTGAAAGCAACAAAAGACAAAAGATAGGCGGGGAGTTCAGACTCAATTAATGAGACCGGAACGAGACACGGTACGAGCCTAAGCTGTCTATACTCATCTTCCTCGAAATTGCCCGCCATTGCCCATGTGATAGGCTCAAAGGCCTCACAGCGCCATTCATCTGCCATCATAAACTTTCGAGTTAAAGCGGAGACTTTCAAGCTTGTGAATGAGTTGACTTTTCATGTTGCAGTCGCTTGCAATCGTCCGAGCGGAGGAATGTTAAGCCATGCAGACTGGGACCGAGATTAGTGATTGAGATTTCGGTAGACGTTTATATAGAAGTCCATGAGAAATGAGGTATTACAATTGATTCCGTCATGCGCTGGATGTATGTTGTGCAGTAGCGCTGACGGAATGAATGGCAATCCTCATTTGCTCCAGGGACTTCTAGATGAAACGTATCTGCCGAGATTTCTGCAACGGAAATGAAAGTTAGGAGAAGCGTGTTTGAAAACTATCACATTTCATTGTTTGCTCTGCGGAAGTTCCACAAATTATTTCAACTGAATTTTTCGACCAAACACATCAAATTTTGTATTTCAAAGATATTCGTTTTAGGTAATTGTTGCGTTCCTACAAGGATTCAACCAAATTATCTGTGATAAATACATCAACACAGGGAGAATTAAGCGAAGGTAGGCGATGTAGGCGATTCCGTGTTTTACAAACGCCGATATCTATATATTTATATATATTATTATATATATATATATATAGATATATTGTGAGAAATTGATGACAGCGAGGACGTAGCATTATAATCGCAAAATGAACTTGATGTGGATGGGGATGAAAGTAGATGAGTGCGCAAAAGGTTAAATTAGAAATTTTTGGCGTTTTTATTTAAAACAAATTTAGAGGTAAGGTTTAAGTATATATTTTTAACGCGAAAAAAAAAACCCTGCGTGGCGCAGTCGTTAAGTAATGGGACACTTCGGAAATTTACAATTTCCCTCGAGGTTGTTCAACTCCCACACAGGGCGCATTTTTTCCTTCCTCTTTTATCTTCCATATAATTAATCTTTTAGGCACTAATGGTATTCAAAATACTACTAGAATTTTATTTTATTTTTTCTCGAAATATGACGTTTAAGGCCGGATTAGGAACCGATCAAATAAAACCCTCGTACAAGGAGAAAGTATTGTGAAGGCCGTTACCAAAGGTTGTGAAGTAAAGCTGGCGATACAACTAAGCAAAGTAATATCATGTGATGTATGATGAAAAATACAAATCAGTAGGTGAGAGGATGCATTCCCCGTGTGGACGTGTGGGTTAATGCATCCTTTCACCACCAGAATCCTTCAACAACAATCATTCTCAAAGCACAGGAACATCACACACACGATAGTAATCAAACGCTTTTTACAGTGTACCTCAAAATGTAAGGATAAGTATTTTCAAACCAACAACATCGAGATATATTTCCCAGTTGAGTAATTTTTTTGTTTTTGTCGGTTTTGTTTGTTTATAAATATCGGGAATTTCCCTGGTTATGTAATGTATTGTCAAGTTCGATTCATGGTTATTTGCAATATGAAACATTTTTTTTTAATTTTTCTTTTTTGTTGTGGTGGTTGTTTTGGTTATTGTTTGTGTTTGTTGCTATTGTACTTTTAGACGGAATTTTTAAAATGTGGGTAAACTAAAAATGAACTTGAATAGTTTATTATCTTTCAGGGAGATAGCAGTGCACGTAAGAGTTGAAAAAACTGTTGCGCTGGCCGGACTTTGAAACCCGTTGTCCTCTAACACTGAAAGGCTCTATTCAGAGCAAACGACGATACAATACAATGAGTCTAAAAACACTGAATTTAGGAAAACGCTGCAAATTTAGAATTTTTGGCTTATTGGCTCTTCCATAGAACGAAAATAGCAAATTTCGCATTTTTTAAAAAAGTGTTTCTAGGAAAAAATTTTCCCAACACCAATTTTTAAATTTGGAAAAATGTGGAAAAAGTAGGGTCAAAAGTTACCGGAGGGATTTGAAGGGCTAAACTTGTCCAAATGGGCTGATTTGCAAGAGTTTGCAGAATTACCGGTAGGTGCGCACGCGGCCCCCTCCGCCACCTCCATGGATCGCCGCCTGATTTTACCTTATTACCATAGCCCTGACAAGTCAACATTTGCCAACAGAATTCTCAAAATGGGTGTCTACCACCGGAACGGCCTGGCTTTACTTTCTTATGCCCCCGAAGTTTCTCAGATTGTTCTCATTTTTTCTATACAAGGGTACTTTGGGATTAAAAAAAACACTTTCCCTAAGGATAATGTAATTATAAAAAACAACTCAGAATTGATGGTAACTATAATCATGAGATTATAGAGGGCTTCTTCTTCTCCTTATCGGACAATGTCATGTTGTAAGTTGTTTGTCTGTCAAAGAGCAAAAACTGCGATATTTGATAAAAAATATCTAGTAGGATCACCTGTAATTTAAGTAACTCAATCTATTCCTTGAAAAATCCAGAGAGTTAATTGCGGGTCAGAACAACTGGACTGCAAAAAATTATCATCTCCTAGACTTACCAACAGACACTTGTCTCTTGGGAAGTCTTGACTATGTCTCCAATACATCAAACAGTCCTGCTCCACGGCCTTTTCAAAGAACGCTAGATACAAGAGGTTATCAGTCTAGTGATGATGCCTAGTAATTTACGCAGCCAGTCCTCAAGGAGCAGTTGAATATTGAAAAACATAAGATCACTATTGCATATTCAGATTTCATTTCATACTGTTGAAGGTAAATGAACTTAATGTTTCCTAATGAGATGTTATACTAATAAGATATTAATAATGGCCAATGTTAAAATTGTTGTTTAGCAATGGTCTTATTTGATAGTAAGAAATGAGTACTTTCCAAACATAATGATACTAATAAAAACCTACTTTAAAATATTTCCTATTTCAGACCATTAACAAAGATGTAAACAAGCAAACATGGAAGAATGTACTATTATAATTGCCTCGCAAAAAGCAAAACTCAGAATGAAGAGTACTTTCAATACTGAATTGCTTTTTTTATTTCTTGTATTTGTTTGTCTTTCTCTGTCTTTTCTCATATTTACACTGAGCACCACCCATTGACAAATCAGAGGTTACCATGTACAATGACCAATTAAGGTTCAATGAACCCTCTAACCCCGGAGATTCGATATGGGTTAGAATAAGAGGTGGTTTTGAAAATTGGAGAGTTTATTGGGAAGTCATCTCAAATCATTGGAAAAACAGGTGCCTGACGATTTTCCAAACTCAAATCTACCAAAATATTTGACTCTGTCCTAAAGGGTGACAAGGTTAGGGCCATACAGCAATTCACAATGATCTTGTCCTGAAGAATCATCTCAGGATAAGGTTAAGTATTATAACCTCCATCAAGGAACCATCCTATTAGGTACTTTAAACAACGACTCTCAAATACATCAGATGACCTTGACCTTAATTTAACAAATATCCTCAAAGTGTGTGTGGAAAGTATTTACTAACAGAATGGAACCAATCAAGATTGATACCTCCTATTACATAGTCCATTTACATCTATGCTGGGAACCATAAACATGAACAAATTGAAACAAGAACTTGGTTTTGTTCCATTGGCGGCCATCATATGGCATGGATATTTCTCTCCAAATGATTGTCATACAAATCATGACGATATTCAATTATCCCTATTATTTGAGGTAATTTCAAGCTCACTTCTGCTTAAATGAAAAACAAACAGTGCCAGCAGCAAAAACTACAAGAACAGAACTCGAACAATTTCTTTTGTTTTTATTGGCGTAAATATATCAATACATTCTATGTGCGTTCCGTGACGAAAACATGTCTGCGCACCAGAGATCATTGTTTTCATAAGGGCCTATAATAACAAGAGAGGTTTAACCATATAATTTTGTAGTATCCATGGTTGGTATTCTGAGGGAAGATTTTGTTTGTATCTAAAATTGAAAAATAAGATATCATCAAAGGGAGATGCAAGGAAGCAAGGAGGCATGGAAAGACAGACGAAAGAGATATGATCAGGTTTGAACCAACATGCTCTTCATGTTTCACATTGATTTTCACATCTTGAATGGTCCATATTCGAAATGTACAAAACTTTCTGCAACACGGCACTATGACAAAGGAGCAAAGAAAATACATAGGATAAAAAACATGAGGCAGCATATTACACTATTAAACATCAAAACAGTCATGGGATTCACACGGTTTGTCCTTATCATTTATTGCAATTTTAGATTTTTGACAATTTCCGGATTTTATGGATTTTGCACCCAAACACAATTTTTTCTTCAATTTTTAAAGGCTTAAAGTATTCCTATTCATTTATCTTTCATATAAAAAAGGTCAATTGCGTCTAAACTTAGTTTTCTTCTTCGACCACCTGAACAACAAAACCCTTCACAGATCGACCATCTTGGAATTGTTTCAGTCAATTGCATTAACGGATAAGACATCGAATTTGCTGATCTCCAACTCGAAAAGTCATTTTCACAATTAATATTTAGAGTTTATTTTGGTACTTGCAGTTAGAGTGTTAAATAACTGCAGGTGATTGCCGTGAAATCCGGAAATTACAATTTTTTTTTTTACATTCTCAAAAACGCAAGAACTCTGGAGCAAAATGGATATGACCAGTATGCTCAGCATAAACAGCTGTTGCTGATGATGTATTCTGATGAAATGTGAAAAGTTCAAATTTTAGAATTCTGGAAATATTTTAATTATAAAATTATCAATAAAATTGAAGGTGATTGGCAATTAGAAAGCTAAAAATATGCAGTCCAGCTATACTACAAAACATAGGTTTACAATCTACTGAATGAAGTCTAGAGGGCAGTAGTAAATTAGCTTGACTGTCTCGCAGTTTGCCGACCACCAAGAAAACATAGAGTACCAACAATAGAAAGCAAGGCGCTCGCTTCTCTCACTAGGGGGACCGCTTTGCGGGAGATACACTAATCGGTAGTGAACAATTGATGTATGTGTTTAGAGGTGGCCAGTGTAATAATAGTTGTACTGGATCATTGTGCTCAATTACTCACTCGCTTAGGTGTTTAGTGCGCGGTAAATTTCCCCATTATAACTAGTAACTCCTTTGAGTCAATTTGATTTGTTCGGTGGGGTACACACTCTTTATGTGTTACTGTTCGGACGGCCTCATACAGCTATCTGGCGAGAGGGCCGTCCCCTTGTAACAACTTTTGGCTTATATCCAGGTTATAAATATACTATTACTACGACTAAAACTCCATTACTCGAAGTTATTTATTATTAAACTGGGTCGAGTCTCAGAGACTTTAAGCCAGTTCATGGGGTCATAGTTTCTAAAATTGCTTATTTTTTCTTTTGTGTGCCTTACAGATTTGTGTCCAAGACAGCGTAATCTGATTGAGTGTCCAGACCATTTTTTAGGAAGTAATCTTTCATTAGTTAAATCGATTTATTTTCTTTGTAAGGCGTCTTTAGAATTTAGTTACGTGATCCAGAAGGACATTTGTGCCAGCGTCTCATAGGATAGCCACGATTAATTACTCCAAGACCAATCCTGAAGCCGGTCTACCTAGTTAAAACATCTCTTCTTGTTTGGTCTGATGGAATTCTTCTTTGTCCTTCTCTTGAAGGAATGTCTTGTTGTAAATACGGTCCTGGAGAAGGAACAATTTACTGAGTTATGAGTGTATCGTGCGTGATTAACGTTTTCGATAAACCAGCCACTGCTTGTGGGGGGATGCAGCTCAATTTGTTTTGAGTGGAATCCCCACCGACTTGCGGTGCCTTCGATAGTGTACTAGGGAATCCCCTGCTGTCTACTGTGAGGATAGCGGGGATCATTCTATTACTGGGACATGATCGACAGCGAGCGGGAGTTCTCTCGTGGAATTCACGAAGGCAAAGCCCACGGAGCGGGGCGTCAGTCTGAGAAGGCAGCGGCTTGTGCTCCTCCCGAGCACTGCAGGGGGCTTCTGGTTCAACGGTGGTGGCCGCATCCAAACCCCCCGCTGTCATGCCCGGCTGCCAGCGCTCCTGCGGGGGATCGCCCTCCGGGCTTGAACCGCTGTGAGAGCGCACTTGAAGCTACCTCAGTCCCAGCCGTAGGGATAGCATGGTGGCTTCAGGCCTGGCTACGCCTCACCCTTCGGGCTTGAAGCTCACCGGACTGAGGCTGGTGCTTCCCCTTTCAGGGGAGTTGCTGCCTCAGGGCCGCCTGTCATCTCGTGACCGGGGTGCTTCGGGATCGGCTGAGCCTCCCCCTTCGGGGAGGGAGGTTTCGCCAGGCTGGGTTTGGAGCTCTCCATTCGGGGATTGATGCCTCCTACGGCGCAGGCAACTGAGCTGGCTCTGCTCTAGGCAGTGCTCGTCCGCAGGCCTCCGGGGTGTCTGGGCTGCAGCACTGGTACGGCGTCGGTCATCAGCGATCCCTTACGGGGAGCTCGGTGGCACAAACCACCTGCTGGTGCGGGCTTTCACCGCGGCGGGGGCAATTGATGCCTCTGCTGAGGGATGGGCTATTCCCCGGCGCAGGCGGGCGTATGCTCCATGCCTGCGGGTTGGTTCAGGGACTGAATGTAGGTGCGGTACCCTGCCGTCCCTACGTGCACGGGACGTGGTCACCCAGTCTGCTGGGCCTGCCTACTCCGTGACCTCCGACCCTGCCTGATAACTTGCGCTATCGTCCAATGGTGATGGGGTCTCAGTTTGCGGGCCTGGGTCCGGGGGCGAGGGGCTTTGGTGGAGCTTGGCCGAGCCATCGCATGCTGGCCCCCGTGGGTTTGGCAGGACCTGCGGGTCATGGTTGTAGTAATACGGGGCCCAATCTAGGGCAGGCAGCTGTGAACGGGCAGCCGAGGTCAGGGTTGGATTCGGGGTGCGGGCCCTGCTTTGGGGGTTCGGCCACCGCCCCCGCCAGGCTTTGGGTACCGCTCGACCCGGGGTACGCTAGTTGTGTTGCACCTCAAGTCTTTATACCCCCGCAAGGCCTTTTGGTATGGCTAGGGCCCATGGTCTTTCCATGGGCTGGCTACGCGGGAGGGGCGGCAGGGTACCCCGGGATTGGTACCTGCCCGAAGCAGCAATCGGTGACGAAGGCTCAGCAGTCTGCTGTGCCGCAAGAAGGTTGTCGCAGGCCAGCATGACTGTAACCCTCATTCAGTCCCCTCCCGGTGGTGCATGCTTCTGTAGCAGGCACCGAGGATCGGACTTGTCTGCCTCTTGCGACGGATGGGTCCGAGGGAGATGGGCTCGGGTGCGGAGCGGCCAAGAAATCCATACCCATGGAAGAGATGTGAAGCAGGTCTATGTCTTCACTGTCGATTCCAAGCTAATAAGTTGTTTTCCAAAATATCCCGTTTATATGGCCACATAGTATCAGAAACAAATCACTAGCTTCAGTGGCCGTGGCCTTAAAATACTACATAATAACAACATAATTTTAATTTTACATTTAAATTATACAAGTAAACAGAAATATACGTATAAGTACATGTATTCAAAACAAATAATAAAAATGGCGAGTAAGGAAAAAAGACAAAACAATAAAACAAAACCAAAATTCAAAAAACAATTTTTCTTTTTTTTTTTTTTTTTTTTTTTTTTTTAAAAATTTGGCAACATAAATTACATGACTAAAGACCAGAAAGTAAAAAACTAAATTGATAATTTAAAAACAGCAAATTTAAAAATTATATCAAAAAAAACAACAAAGCAATTAAAAAAAAAAACACAAAAAAATTTTAACCCAAAACTAAAATGTATTACAAAATAAAATCAGGGAAATGTGACAGATTGGTCTTATATTTTTTCCGGCCCGTCTATTGGAATGGAATGTCCCGTAAGTTGGAGTAGGTTTATTCATCTCATTTCCTCTAACACTTTTTTTTTTTTTTTCTTTTCTCCGCACCCCCCCCCCCCCCCCCCCCCCCCCCCCCTCCCACACCATTTCCTTTCCTGGGACCTTTAGAGGGAAACCATTAGCAGAATTAAGCTATGAGTGATAATCCATCCCCCCCTTTTCCACAAGGAGATAAGAATGCTCTATGGTCTATGAGCCATGACCTATTTGAGACCTTTACATAACTTGCCGATGCGATCTGTAACATGCAAAGTTGTAGCACCCTTTTCCAACATGCTAACATACACCATGAATAGTTTATGAAGATGAGAAACAAATAGAAGTTGGAATGAAAGATGTCACACATGGGACAAGGAACAGAAAGAAACAGCATTTTGTAAAAAAATAAAAGGATAAATTAAATTTACACCTGTATATAGATCCCGTCATCTGATTGTTGAAGGTGGAGGAATAAAATTCAAACTAGCTTCAATCTGAATTGAACCAAATGAACTATGCATGGGAAAAGCGGCAAGTCATAAAGCTATGATGGGACACTATTCCCAGCGTAAATACTGCCGTACAGAATTATCCATCTGTATTATGGTGTACATATTAAGGCTGGTTTAGGAGATGAATTATCTGATGAAGCAGACCCATTTGGGAAAATTGCGGGCACTAGAAATATTGCACCACACAAGAAAAGTACAATACCGGAAACAACCCGGGAAACAAGTATTTTCCGACCAAAAATTAGTATTATATTGTTGAAGGAATATTGTGAACAATTTTTCAAGTTATAAATTTTTCTTTTTTTAAAGCTTTTTTAGAGTAATTTTCATGCCTTACACAATGGACAGCGGCGGAGAGGTGAAAAATATGCGGTGTCCATTACCTATTTTACACAATGCAGAATTTGCAATGATATCCGTGGAGATGTGTTGTATCTTCTCAGAGTGGAGTGTGGAGCAAAAAGGTCAGTCCGCACTGAAGTTGAAGTAGTCAGACAATTGATATTGATAACTAGGCCAAGAACCGTTTGTCTCATGTCATGTTGTGCACCAAAAAATAGCTTTTGAAGAGCATTTTTAACACCGATTTAAAATTGGAAAAATTTTGAAAAAACAGAAAGGTGCAACAGAGATTTCACAGATAGGGTATTCCTTAAAGAAAAAATCGAAAACCTGTTTTGCACCGAGGTAAAAAAGGTCCATCAAAAAACAACCAATCTGAAAGAATTATTTTTCCGTACAATATATGTGAAGATTTCTTAATAAAAAGTAAAGCTTTATTATGCAGAAAAATCATGGGAATATCGTACTGTTGTTTTTTTCATTCCAACTCTTTTCGCATTGGAAAAATGTTTATGTGGGAATTCAACACTAGAGCAGCGACATTAAATTTTTCAGCGGTTTAGAGGAAAAGCGTTTTTCTCTACACGTTGAATCTTAAAAAGGAATTATTATGGTCATAATGTTGAACAAGGCCTGATATCGGTGATTCAGGCGGGTTTTGGTTTGTCGTTAGTTATACTATTTACTATTGTTGTGAGGAGGCAATTTCAAGAAACACGGGTAGAAGTTCGCTTGTATGCGATCTCCTAATTCGTCAGGACCCTTATGACGTAATTAAATCATGGGAAAATATCCCGCATACGTATATGTAATAACAAACTTTGAACAACCCGACACAAAAATTTCCACTGTCAACAACTACTTTCGCCTCATTTTACATTCTGATGACAGAATAAAAACTCGACACATACGTGTTTAAAACATCAACGGTAGATTGTGAAAGTGAAATTGTGATTCCATTCTCGCGATAAAAATCCCGTAAACATCCTGTATTGGGCAAAATCATTTTGTAAGGTCTGGTAGCTATTTTACTAAGTCCGCACACGGTAAAAGGTGCTGGGAGTGGTAACGTAAATACAACGTTTGATATGATGCCATAGCTACAACGTGAAAAGTTGGTAAAGAGGTTTGTATAACGGTTAAATTAATTGTTAATATTGTTTAAACAGTAAAAACCAAGTAATAAAGTTGAAGCTGAGATTTGACGCCGGTTATTTTACGTTCCTGCAATGGTTTCGATTTTTACGGGCCTCCAGTTATGTTACGGCTGCAGGTTTAGAGTCCCAGCTGCCAGTCAAATCCCTGTTTTTTTACAGTTATTTTTACAGTGTAGACTTATGTAGTGCATTTTGGCGAAATATGTGTATTTTATCCACCCCTAATGGTTTTATCTGAAAAACGACATCGGTGACGCCCGATGTTTTCTTTATATGTTGTCAATCGCTGAAACCCATATGTATGCGGATTTGAGAGAAAATTATGGCGGGAAATCTATATTAACCAAACTACCTTAATAAGCATTGCTGAGAGACACACAACATGCTCTTACTGCGATTTGTAACACAGCCTATAACTATAGCTTACACATTTTCTCAGAGAAAACAATTAAAGTTCAGGGGAAATGCAATGAATTGATGGGTTTGTGTTCAAGTCTACAAGGAGGGCAAGAAAGCATTCAATATTCAAGTTGGTGATGACATCATTAGGGACTATTGATTTTTCAGAGAGTAATAGAAAATTCCAGGTGACTGGTGTGAATCTATCATGACATTGACTGAACATCAATAGTTTCACTAATGATTTGTACTGGTCATGCTGGTAGTGTATTCTTTTTTTCTGGCACTGTTGATTGGAATGGAATGCCCCGTTAAAGATTTGGACTAGGTTTATCATCTCATTTCAGGGTGACCTTTAAGAAATTGACAAAAATAAAAAGCTAACACTGCTAAAGCAATCGGTACTTAAATTAATTTGATGTACCATTATAATCTAGAACCACGTATGGAGAACCACGGGGACATAGGCGCCTCTGTTGATGAATGGATATGCGCCCCTTTGCAAAATTCTTTTCCTGTTTGGTTGTGATTCGCCAAAAACAAACATTTATATCTTAGCTCTTAAAATCAGTATTATGCACCAGAGCTTATGATAAACAATCATACGATTGCAGAAATCTCATTCGTAAAAAAAATGTCGATTGCCTCTTTGCGGCATCAGTGAGAATTGAGTCCGAAATGTTTGTTTGTTTTTTGTTTTATTTTGCTGTTTGATTTTGTTGTTTGTTGTTTGTTATTTTTTTGTTGCTTTTTTTGTGCCAATCGAATATCGTTCAAGTGCGCTACTAGATAAAAAAACGCTTTGGTATTATTTTATTAAGCTTAAAATTTTTAAAAAATATAATTCCCAGACTTTGGAGAAAAGCGTGCTGTCAAAACACGTTTATGTCTCAAAAATGAACTTCTAACCAGTTTTATTTTGGTTTTCGGTTGACATCGATAGTGTTATATTTGCCTCAACTTTAAAGGGAAAAAGCTTGAGCGGAAGTAATTGTGGACTAGTCCCATTACTTCAAACGTATAATACATACATTCATGGAATTCATGGAAAACAGTGCTTCCATGATGTATTTTGTAAATATAGTCAGCGCCGTTGTGGTCGTCTTCATCATTATCATGTCGTCGTCGTCGTCGTCGACATCGATATCATCATCATCATCATCATCATCATCATCATCATGTATCAAAACACCATAAGACTAATGCAGTGTGATGCAAAAAAGGTTCTACAAGAAAAATGTGGCGGGCATATGTGGTCTAGTGGATACAATGACCGATTCATGACCCAAAAGGCGTGGGTTCGAGTCCTGCTGAGGTCAATGTGTTGTGCACTTGGGCAAGGCACTTCACCCTCGCTTGCCTACCCAGGTGCAGAATGGGGAGCTTTTAGGAATATAGCCCAAAGGTATGTGTAATATACCATTGGGTTATACACCACTAACCTGGCTGCCGTAAGATCAAAAATCTTGGGTGCACTACTTTCTTGCATGGCATCTGGAAAAAGTGCTTTAAAATGTCTGAAAATGCACTAGTTATATTAAGAAAGTGATGAAATTTCATGATTGACATGGTAGACTGGAATGTTTTCTCAAACTAAGTGGCATTTGGACAGTGAATTTGAGGTAATTTACTCCGCGGTCATCAATTTCACATCGATTTGCAAATTACAAGCTTTGGCGACTATAGAGAATCTTGGGTTGCCGGTCTGACATCGGGCGAGTTTGGTGATTCGTAACTAAAAAATTTTCTGGTCATCATATGTTCAAAATTTGGTTATTTGGTGATTTTAGCTTGTATTTTGGGTTGATGTTGTTGTATTTCCTCTGTTAGAGTTTTAAATGTGAAAAAAAACATGCTCAAAGTTGCCATTTTTCCATACTGTGTATAAGTGAGTTAGTGGTGTGTAACCTTGGGCATTTGTTTGACAGTAGACATATTCTAATGGCAGCGAAAAAAAATATAAATCGCTTTGATACTTTGTGAAAGGCGCTATATAAATCTCCAAATTTATTGTTTTTTATTTAAAACTGATGTACCTAAGTATTGGGGTTTAACTACAATTTTATTTGTGGCCAATAACTTGTTTTAACAGTTCACATATTTATGTGACGGCCAGTGGTCAGGTTTAAAATGACAAATTAGTAAAATGATGGCAGAATCAGAGATAATGTTTCAGAATGATGTTTAGGTAAGAACCATATTCTGGGGCGGATCCAGAATAATAGAAAACACATATATATACTGCTGGTTAAGCTGACATTATAAATAAATACAGGGTCACAAAGCCTATTGCCAATGGAAGGGAGGGCCCGGAGCGGTATAAATGTT
>JAMKCH010083083.1:0-14999 GCA_023653785.1 Ophioderma brevispina
ATTTTTTTTTGGCAGCCAAAGCTTATTATTTGAATAGAGTGAGCGAGAAAGGCTGAGAACGTGAAATTCTGCTTTTTTGGCTGTACTAGAGATGTTTTACAATTTAAGTAGAAAAAATATTTAAAATCAATCACAGAATCAGCTTGTATGCCATCTGTACAGTTGGCATTCTACATGACATCATACACCAAGGCCTTGTCCCCAATTTGACAGTTGTATTTTGAGCATCAGAGGTATAAAGGGGGATGGCCCGAATTTAAGTATATGAAGTTTTATTTTAATAGGAATGGGATTCACCCAAAACCCCATCTGTAAAGTTGTTGTTGCACCGATATTTTAATTCCGTTTTGATGTGAGGGCTAAAAACGTGTGATTTTAAGCGTCGTAAATGATTATACTTTGTTAAAATTAATATTGGTTACCAAACATGGGACACATTTTCGTTTATAACTTCCAAACAAAATTAGAAAAATAGAGCTTTCTCTGATACCAAAATTTTGACCACTTCCGTAAAATCTGGGGTCCCTGTGGACCGAAGGCTATTAGCGATGGGGCAATCGACCTTTAAGCTTTAGTATGATCTAATGATATGTCTGTGTAAAATAAGAAATTGGGATATAAGCGTTCGGGAACAAAGTAAATTTGTCAGGGACAATTTGTAACGATGATGATGATCAAAGTCAGCGCTAAAGACTGGTGTATGTAAATGCCAATTTGACCTTTTTTGTTCTCAAAACTGTATTAAATACCGATGAGTGCATCCTGAATCGGTATTGTAATTCAAAATTCTTGTAAAAATTTAGACAGCTCTTAAGTGGTGTGTTAGGGCAACCCTGATTGCATTAATTACTTCTAATCTCATTACCATACTAAATTTTAAAAAGTACCAAATTTGGGCCAATTCTAAGATGTGAGGAGTTGTAATTGGGTGTGATTTGGCATGGATTCCATGGAATGACCCAGGTATCTTCTTACATGAGGCCAGTCATTTACCATGAAGTTTTATGTACTTGTTTTTGTTCTTTTCAGCTGCGAGATTTCAGGCAGATGTACAACAAATTACGGATGGAAGGTTTACAAGAGTGTCAAAAATCTTAACTTACGTAGTTTAAAAAACACCCTTACAGCACCCGTACAGCTGTAGGGCTTTAAGAGATGTTACAGCACCATCTGGCTATTGAGACCAAGTGTCTGAACTTAAGGAATCCTCTTGTCCAACCATCTCTTGTCCGATGTGCCTGTTGCAATCGTTTTGGTTCCTGTTATTGTTAAATTGGTACTGTACTTTTACATTTTTTTTTATCAACAAAATCAATCCTTAAAAACAGTGGACGATCTTGAGCAATATAAAAACTCAATGCAATTTGGACAAAAGCAAGAGTAGGAAATTTACACACCTGATTAAAACATGTTTTTCTTTGATTTAGCATCTCAATCTTTTGTTTATGATTCACTAGATGTCCTCGTGAAAAAGGTCACGTGTAAAATTTCGATTGATTCTAACTGTGCGTTTTGATGTTTTAGAGCAAAGTCGGTGATCACCAGGCTCATAGGCCACATGTGTTGTAATTTACAACAAAATTGTGCTTTCTTAATTGAATTTGCCGTTAAAATTGGCACACATACTATACTCACGCCAACGGTTCAGATGATATTAAAAATCTCAACTTTTTTTAGAGATAAGTCGGGGGGGGGGGGGGGGGGAAGGAGGCGAAACAGCTTGTGGATCACAAAATGGCCTTCTTTAATTCTAACCATATTATTTTAGCATGTAACATCGGAAGAGGAAAAGAAAGTCATCAAAATATTTTGAGGCAAGATGAGTAAAAAATACGACGCTTTCCCATGGCTACCAAAATCCTCAGGTTTGATGATGTGAAAGGTTGGGTCCTGGGGATGAGGGGGAAAGGATCGGGTGGCGTGTGCCCCTTTAATATTATTGTATGGAATAATGGTAAATATTGAAGTCTTCGTAGCATTTTTTGTGGGCCACCAGCAAAAACTGGCAGGACCCACTTTGCAATCCTGTGTGTTGTGTGTGTGTGTGTGTGTGTGTGTATGTGCGTTGTGTCAAGTTATAAACTGTTAAGATTTTTTTGAGAAGCCCAAAGCTTATATTTGAATAGAGTAGCGGAGAAAGCTGAGAACCGTTGAAAATTCTCTTTTTTTGCACATGGTAAAAAAAATGAACAATTTTACCAATTTTATAGAAAAAAATTTACATATCAATCACAGGAATCATTGTATGCCATCTGCTAAGTTGGCATGTTTACATGACTCATACACCAAGGCTGTCAATTTGACTAAGTTGTATCTGAATGCCACAGAGGTTATTAAAGGGGATGGCCCGATTAAGTATTCTGAAGTTTTTAGTTTTTATTTTAATAGAATGGGCTTCACCCAAAATCCCCTCTGTAAGTTTGCACCGCTATTTATCCCTGTTTGATGTGTGGGCTTAAAAACGTGATTATGTCAGCGTCGTAAATAGAGTGACTTTGTAAAATACTATTTGGTCTACCAAAATGGGGCACATTTTCGTTTATAACTTCCAAACCAAAAATCTGAGAGAAAAATAGTACGCTTTCTTCTGATACCAAAATTTTGACCCACTTCCGTAAAATCTGGGGTGGGGGTCCCTGTGGACGGAGGATATTGCGATCGGGCCATAGACCTTTAAGCTTTAGTATGATATAATGATATGTCGGTTGTAAATAAGACAGGGGATTAAAGCGGTTCGGAACAAAGTAAATTCTGTCATGGACAATTTGCTAACTATGATGATGATCAATCAGCGCTAAAGACTGGTGTATGTAGAATGCCAATTTGACCTTTTGTTCCTCACAAAACTTGTTAAAATACCATGATGCATCCTGAATCGGTATGTAATTCAAATTCTTGCTTAAAATTAGCCAGCTCATAGTTGTGTGTTCGGGAACCCTGATTGCATGATGAGTTTACTTAATTCATACTATACAAAATTTTAAAAAAAAAAAATTGTACCAAATTTGGGCCAAAAATTCTAAGATTTGAGGAGTTGTTAATTGGGTGATTTGCGATGATTCCATGGAATGACCCCAGGGCTAATTTCTTACATGAGGCCGAGTCAAGGTACCCATGAAGTTTATGTACGTTTTTGTTCTTTTAAAAGATGCGAGATTTCATGAAGAATCGTACAACAAATTTACGGAGGAATTTGTAAATGAGTGTCAAAAATCTTAACTACCGGTGCTCACACCAGAGAGGTTTTGACCATGTATCATATTTAAGAATGGACAATGCCAACTATGTACAAACTGGATGTGTATGCATGAGCTTAATATAACCTTTTGGTTGGAGTAGTAAGTAAAGAGGAGTAACGAAGTAATTTTCCCATTTTCAGTGGATGACTTATCATGGATACTTGCCATGAGATATTCCAAAACTTGGTTATTTTAAATTTGGATCTGCAGACTTTTAGATTGTTAAAGATTTTTTAGGGATCCAGGAGGAGAAGAAAAAGTCAGAAGGGTAATGGTAGATGGGTGTGTGTTGGACCCAAACCAGAAAGTAGGAGCATCAGAGGATCTGGGTGGATTATTAACTGACATTAACTGATGTTATGTTCTTCATTTTAAGTGAACTGCCGAATGCCGGCTTGTCTGTCACAGAACAGGGTAGCAGGGCTAGTTAAATCATCATTGTGTGTTATCAGGCTTTTTGTAAAAGCATGCAGGCATTTCTTCATACAATTGCTACTGTAATGTGTTGTCTACATATTAAGAGCATCAGCCAGAAGGGTTTGTGGTTAGAACGAACGATATTTGGATACCAATATCGGAACACGGGAAAAATCAGAGGAAAAATATAACTTTTGACAAATATGAAAAGTCTGCCGGGACCGTTGTTGCGTGTGCCCCGGAGAGGGGTAACGTTACTATGGGGGTCACTGTGGGAACTGCTCTAATCTAATATAATAGCTCAAAATATTCCTTAGGTAAGCAGGGAGTAAAAAGTCAATTGGGTCACCACGCGTGGGGTGCTTCCTTTCCAAGATATTTGGGAAAATAGGCTAAAGGTCATGTGTTTATTCAAGAAAGGTCACCCGTTGCAAATACCCAGATTGTTTGTAAAAATATTTTTTATTAATGATAAAAAATGATCTGAACTCCAAATATGAAATGCCTTTTAATGTCGCATCTCCTTGTTGTTATTAAAATGTGGAGGGGTTACAAAATTCCCTGTAGGACTCTATGGGGATAGGGGACATTATAACCTTCCCTATGAATGGGAACCACCCTATGCACCAAAATAAAAGCATATTTTGAACTCAGTTCATTAAAATATGTTTTTTAATATTTTTACAAAAAAGGAAATCTTGGTATTACAATTGTTGACCTTTTTGAATCAACAATGACCTTAGCCATTTCACAAAATTATCTTGGAAAGGAAGCCACCACACACATGTGACCAATTGACTTTTTACTCCTGGTAACCTAAGGATAATTTGAGCTAGATATTTCATTAGAGTTAGAGCAGTTCAAATATTGACCCCCCATAGAAACTTTACCCTCGACCGGGGCTTACAGCAAAAAACGGGTAGCTAGGCCAGACTCCATATTTTCAACAAGTTATACTTTCTCTGGAATTTTCCCGTATTCAGCAATTGGTAATCTCTGGTCGTCTAACCAAAAACCTTATGGGCGGACGGTTCATTACCTGTCAGGTCAATATCTCAAAACTGATCTATAGAGTACCAAATAGGCTACATAATTTTTCCAAGATGCCAGGTAAATGTAAGGGTTATAAATTTACCGAGGTCTTCGGCTTTCTTTTTTAAAAAATAATAGAATAATAGTTTGTTCAAACGTCTTTTTTTGTGGGGCAGGCAATTCAAGTATTGATTTGGATGCTTTAAAAATAAGATTTCTGGGTTTTAACTTAGAGACAAACTTTTTCCAAACTTAAAGGGATTAAAAGCAATCCAATGATGAAATTGTTTTGATTTTTAAAACATCCAGTGATCCAATCAAATCTTATTAGACAACTTGGTATTAGAGTTATCATTCTGCTACTTATATTATTTAGTAATGAGAACAATTATTGTAGACCCAATAGGACAATTTCCAGAGCATCTTCGACCAGTTACTGAGGTCACAACAATTTTATGCTTGTGTATGAGAAAATAAAACTTTGGAGGTGACCTTCTGACTTACGGAAACTTATCCCACAGTCGAGTTTGCAGAAATGATCTTTGACCTATTTCCAAGATCATAAGGTTAATTATACAATTTAGGTTTTTTATTTAATATGTATAGTAGCCGGTAGGCTAAATTGCCAGAGAATTCCAACAAACATCAAACAAACAATTAATTGGACTCTTGTGCATCAAGAACTGAAGATGTCCATTTAAACTGTGTTGTATAGATGAGTCAATTTACATTACACTTTGTAGGAGAATGATCTTTGACCTGTGCTTCATTAACAGAATACCTGATACTTATAGGTAGTTTAATGATGAACACCCGCCAAATACCATAGAGGTGTTTTAAGGGCGAACAATTGAGTCATATTCACTGTTGATTAAGTCTCTTCAGTAAATTCTAAAAACAAACAAATTATGGCTCTCTGCACATAAACCCAGAAGTGTGAGGCAAACACATGACATAGAACGCATCCATTACAAGTGTGCGATTGGTTCAAAATGGAGACATCTGCTTGGTGTACGCCCATCTAATTGTTATAAATACATGTTCAAGCCCCTTGTTTCAGAACTTATAAACAGATACTATAGTTGAAACAATGGAAGTATACCTGTCCTTTTGTGACCTTTCGTTTAGGTGTATCCTTAAAAGCCCGACTCAGAGATTTCCGAGGAGGACGCTCTCAATTCATAACACATCATGTTTTTAGAATATACATAATTGCTGTCCATATACTAATCACATGTGTGAAATAGCTAAGATCAAATCGAAGTCCTTCATATAGAACAAAAAATTGATATAAAAAAAATAAAAAAAATAAAAAAAATAAAAAAAATAAAATGTTGACTGCATCAAACGAAAAATTCAGAGTCATTCTCAAAATTTGGGAATTGGGCATTTTTGGTTAATATCTTTAGTTCTAATGGACTATATTATGTGACACAAAAAAATATATATTTTGAATCTCGAGTTGGCTTTTAAGTTTCCCCTGAAAATGGAATCGTTTTTAATGGTAACATCACGTAGCGCACATATCTTAAGGTTGTCAGATACACTTTGTGATTTATATAAGCATGTCTTTTAGTGAGTTGTAGTTTGCTGAAAAAATGTCAAGAGATTCTAATTAGACTACACAACATTAGTCCGTGTACAAAGCACATGTAATTGCTTAAAGGTGCAACGAGGGGAATTCCAAGTCCGCCATATTTTTTTGTGTTATGTAGTGATGATTTCATATAGATAGGAACAGAAATAACTTACTTAAAATGCAAATTAAAAGGTGTGGGATTTATATATGCTTATATTTCAACAATAGAAACATAGGTGGAATTTCACCATTTTTGTACCAAAGAAAACGTTAGCAGCTTAATCCTACAGATGGGGATATGTTTGATATAAAGCCTTACAAAGACCAATACCAAAATCAGAATTTTCCCATTTTTGGGACACCTGTTATTGAAATCCTCTGTTGCACCTTAAAAGCTATGTTAAAATGCCATGTAATGGATCGTGGCTGCAGCAATCGGTCCATCAATCACTGGGCTTACAGCATGGGGAAATTTAAACCTTGCAGCATATAGCATGTGCTCTGTGATTTCGTTTGGACTGATTATTTGACCAATGGATGAGTTGGATGATTTGTCCAAAACAATAACAACAATTTCTGTTTCTGAATAATATTTAGAAAGAATGCAGTGACAGATGTGCAACAAACGTGTAACATTAAACCCCCGGCTCCCATCTCTGTTTACATGGAGATCAATCAACTCCAACAAACAGCTAGCTGCACTTGAAGCACAGGCACAGGAGCAACAGCAACTAGCTGCTGGACAAGGGGTGCCCTCGCTCAGAACGAGGGCGCTGTGCCACGAATATTTAGCTGGCCAAGTGAAAGAAGAAGTGTTTGGGGGGACAAACAAGTCACTGACAGTCAAACGAAACTTTGGTATTAATTGATACAGCAACGTCAAATTCATCCGGTTCAGATTAAGTAAGAAGCTTGCAGTGACTTCTACACAGTCATCATCAACAGACTGCCATCATCAATTTGGCATTGAAATGATTTCCTGAACCTAAAAGTTCTTCCTAATCATAAGCCACCAGCCATAAACCGAACCATGACCATCAGGTGTTTTTCTCAACTATTTGAAGTAGTGGACCACTCATCTGCATTAGGAGGGTCTACTTATGATACCGGCTCACATTTTTTAAAGGACACAGTGGCATAAAAATCAGACATAATGAAATTGGACCCTTACTGAATCACTTTACACAAATTTGGAACACAATTTGGAAGTTGCGATCTGAAAATGATACCTTTTTGGAATCCTTTAGCTGGCGGCCCACAAAAATCTGCAACAACTACAATCGGCGGTCGGGTCGGGCCCGTGGATAAAACAGGGTTTTTTATTTTCGTCGCCTTATCCTAAATATATTTGCTCAGTTATATTGTACACTGTGGCGTCAATGTTCTGTTAAAAAAAAGTACACAAAGAAAACTGGTACATTTTGCCAGAGATTTGGAATGCAACTTTTATTCCCAAATCTTCATAACATCTATACAAAGCAATAAATTATATAGAAAAGACTTAAGAGGTATTCAGAATAAAGGACATGTATAGTCTCATCAGGACCTGAATACTTTTAGAAAATACTCACCACTTAAATACCATGCCAATATTACAGTCTTTATTTGCACATATTTTACCTTGTCTTGTGCAATGAACTTGCCACTTGACTAACCAGTTGAACAGGAGAAGGTGTGTAAAAAGCCATGGTGACATCACACGTACCAACGCAAGTACGCTCCATGCATGTTTCTCAAATCAAGATGGCGATATATTTCAACTGACAGACGACAGCATTACAATAAAAACATTCCACTCTTGCCATTCATTTCGACACGCCCCCCCCCCCCCCCCCACTAATTTTTTGTTTCTGTGGATATTCCTCATTCAATAAACTCCATATCATCAGTTCAAGCACTGTGTACATTCAGGTTGGACAATTTCAGCAATAATACACGTCGCTGTGTGAGTGCAAAAGGTTGTAAAGTGCAATAGCTGGCACATTTGTCAGAAATTTCCATCAAAAAATTGCCAACAGTCTTTTAGCTCTTGAAATGGTCTTCAGACGACTATGTCACGTTAACCATTTCAAGAGCCACTGCTGAAGGAAAGCTCCAAATAAGACCATGAAGAGTTGCACTAATGACCTTGTTGCAATGTACTTACGTTGTGTGATGTCACGCGTTCTTTTTGCAAACAACATTCCTGGAAAAAATGGTAAATCTGCACTTTGTGAAAGATTGTTTTATTTTGGGATGGGTTTATCTTGGTAAAGTAGCGGTTGTGATGTCTAGTTCGTCCTCGTACAGTGTTGGCCCAAGTATTTCATAATTTTAAATAATTAATATCAAGGGGACAGGGGACAGTGACACAAAGCCATAACTCCATATTTGGTGAAAATGAGAACTAGACTTGAATCAAAAATTACCAAAAAACAAAGACACCCGGCAAAAAAGAGGTAACTCCATTTTCACTGAAAGTCAAGGCTAGAGTCACCCATTCGAGATTTCCGGAAATAAACTTCTATTTTAAAATGAATTTTTATGTATTAGAAAGAACGATTTTAGAACAACAGATAATACAAGCGTGCAATGTAGAACAGCAGGCAGTTTAAACTTAGCTTTTATTTTTCTACTTGTTTGTCCAAATAAAAACAATTTTAAAACGGTTTTAAAAAAAAAAAAATTTCTTGCGGCTCAAGCAGTACATGCAAATGTAAGACAGTTTTGTATTTTAAGAAACTCTGTCTCCTCTTTGTAGACGTAACATTAACCACTAATCAAACACACAGTTAAAGGAAAGTACCATTTAACCAATCAGGAGACAATCTCAACCAACCCAAAATATTACGGACACTTGCTCTCTGAGCATTGGTTTGTAACAACACAGCATTCATGCTTCAATGCATGTACCAAGGGATATTCAGTCCCAGTCATAGTTCTCAGGAAGGGATTCAATCATATAAAAAAGGTTCATCAAAATTTAACAACATTCTTCCATGCATCCACAGTTTTTGATACAGCTTCAGGAAGCTCAAGTATGTCAATATATGGGGGAACGGTGTCGTAGAATTGTTAATTTCTAACGAACCACCAGTTAGCACATATAACCCAGAGCTAGCACAAATTTGTAAACACATCTCAAGTACAAAAGGTTGAGTGATTAAATATGTTGTTGACAGACTGACAGAAACCCGAAACGTGATTCTTTAAGTGCCGCAAGTGGTGCATTAAGGAGGGGGGCCAAAAACAAAGGTTTGTCCGGGGTCACAATTTGTAAATGGATCCAATAATGTTGAAAAGCACACCGTAATGTCTAACCATAAGATTCAGAAAATAGGTTAGTTTGTAATATGGACACCCTAAAGTTTCAGGATTATAGGATAAAACATCAAAATCAATAAAAGGGTCAATTTCAGTGGTACAGGAGGTCAAATTTAAATTGCTCCGATTTGGATACAAAATGGTGCAAATCATTGGTGGAGCTCATAGGATAATAAAATTAAGGAATAGTTTTGAGTGTCTCAAATGCTTGCTTAAGAAAGTAGGGGGGAAACAAGATCAGCCCCATTGAATGCAAGGACGTTGACCTTCTGTTGCCCCCTACATCGAAACTAAGCCATTTAAGACAGTCAAAACTATTTATTCCTTATTTTAATCTATGACTCCACCAATAATTTGCCACCATTTTTTTACCAAATCGGAGCAAACTTTAAAATTGACCCCGTTACACTGAAATTGACCCTATTATTGATTTTTGATGTTTTTAGCTATAACTCTGAAACTTAGGCTGTACATATTACAAAACTAACCTTTTCTGAATCCTTATGGTAGACACATAACATGGTGTTATTTCAAACATGATTGGATCAATTTACAAATTTGACCCCTGTACAAACTTTGTTTGGCCCCCTCTCCCTTAAGGCACACTGCGCACTTAAGGATCACGTTTCAGGGGTTTCTGTCAGTCTGTCAACAACATATTTAATCACTCAAACTTTTGTACTGAGATGTGTTACAATGTGTGCTAGATCCAGGGCTAATATGGGTGAATCCCTTTCAACAATGACAAGAAGCCAATCAATTTTTAAGACGATCTCTCCAAGAACAATATTTTTTTTTGTGGCAAAGGTCTTGTTAATTGCTTACAGGAACTTGCACCATAAATGGGACGCAATCAAGGGAAACTGAGGTCCGATTTGTGGTCTGTAACATCACCTACTTTTGCCAAAGGCATAGGAAGTGGTAAATTTTGTGCATCAATGCCTCAGGAGGGTGGATATATAAGATGCGCCTTCAAGGTCCATGGGTCCGTTCCCAAAAAACTCAGTTGTAAACCTACGTGCATACTATGTCATGCCTGATGGACCAATTTGTCCAAAGCATCGGTAACGGCATGAAAAGGTTGTTGTTATAGGACATACGGCATGGTAAGTATGGACCCCTGGGCATTTATTATACTGGAATGACACCCCCCCCAAAGAACCTGCAGGTCATTCAGAGAACTTTCCGCTCAAAAAATTGCTGAGAAATCCATATGCATTTAGTAAGGCATATTTGAAATTACAATGGTGTATCAAATTGATCAATCATAACTCCCTTGTTTTGAACTCTTTAAAAATAATTTGCATTGTTCAATTCTAGTCTACAGCTGCATTAAAAGTGTCCTCCACTAAGAGAATGATTTAAAAGATTAATGTACAAAAGTTACATAGGTAGTAATAACAAACATGATTTAAGAAACTTTTGTTCAATGGTCTCCCTCCAAAACTTATACACTTAACCCCCAATTGCTTACATTTCTTTTTTTTTTTACCAACTTGTCCAACTCCCAGATAACTTCCCCTTGCACCATAACCCTGTGGGGTATTATGTCATGACTATATCTCAAAAACAATAGTAATGTTAACTCAGTCAATTAATTCTATACAGATTTAATTTAGGTATCACCTAATCACTCTAAAATGACCATGTCAGAAGTTGAGTAACAAACATTTTTAGTTGTAGAAAAGGGGAAGGGAAACAACAAATTTAGATGTCACCTCAAGAATTACAGGGTTCCAAGGGACCCTTATGAAATACACAAATAGAGCTTGTATTAATTAGCAAAAAATGGCCATATTCCCAACATATTGTCATTAATGGTTTGCCAAAGAGCAGAGCCTACTGGATTACATGAAAACTAGTTTAATATACAGAAGTGCCAGTAAACTAACTACACAAAAAAAGTTGGAAACTTTTTTTCAGACCTGTATTCTTATTTAATGAAAATTTATTACACTCGAATTGCATATTGGTGCAAAAGCTCAGGGTATTCCTCTTGTCCAAGGCACCAAAATCATAAGAATTGTTTTTTTTTTTTCATGGTTGAGTGAACTCATTTGAAATATGGTAGGTCTGAAAAAAGAAAGTGCCAAATTCATACCTAGTGTAAGAGTTAACAGGGTTACACAGCTTAAAAGGATTAGGTTTGCTTTGAACCCGGCCCGGGTTTGAATAAGAAAATGTCAAAGAGTGGCTCTTCAGTATCTCATCATGCCACGAATATCAGATGTACCGAAGGCTCGTGCCATGGGGCAAATTGAAGCTGGCATATGCCAAAATCAAGTTGTTACCAATGCTGGGGTAAACAATAGTGCGTATCAAAATGCCGTGCAAACTGCTAATGGGAAGGTGAGACCCAGAAGCGTTTGTAGAGTTAAAGTTTGAAGGAGATGTGGTAAAGTTTCCCTGGTCTTTGCATTGGAATAGCAAAACAGCTTTCTTTTTGGTGGAGGCAGCCCTGGTTGGTAACTGAGAAAGAAGAGACGTGTTATTGAGGCAACAATGCTGTCTTTTTCGGGGACCAATATTTAAGGCCTTGCCATCTCTTATGTCCCAAAATCTGGGAACGATATGCAGTACTTCGAGACGACACTAATGCCCCCGTCAGTATCATGCTAGGATCGTCAATGAGTAGGCCTAAAACTAAGAATGAAAGGGTTAAAAAAAAATTTCAGTAGCCTGCCATCAGCAAACTCATCAAATTGGGCACATTCAGTTAAACCTAATCCTCTAATTAACGCAACCCTAAATCGAGAAGTACTTGAATTTCGGCACGTTTTCTTTCAGACCTGCCAGTATTCAAAGGAATGTCACTCAACATGAAGAAATCAATTCTTACCATTTTGGTGTCATTGTACAGAGGACATCACTGAGCTTTTCACTGATATGCAATAGCAGTTGTAATAAATTCAAATTAAATGAGACATACATGTCTGAAAAAAAAATTACCACAAACTTTTTTTTGAGGAGATTATGTAAAATTACAACCAATCATGAATTTTTTTTTAAAAAAAGGAACATTTAAAAATTAACCCAGAGTAAACTTGACAGGCATTTCAGACAGCTTTTGCCACAGGTTGTCCCTTATTGCAACAATTGGTTATGAAGAGTGAGTGTAGGAAATGTGGTTAGAGACCCAATTTTGCCTAATTTGACAAGTCCAGTGTTACACAATTGGATATGCCTAAAGATATAAATTTATCCGACACAATTTGATTGAGATCAGTTTATGGAGAAGAAGTAAAACCCTCTGGGCACTACCTGCGTATCCTCAGCATTCTAAGCACTATTTTGAGGGTACTTGGAAGGTGATATATTGTAATGAGCAAATCAGAGGATACTATAAGAATGTTGGTATGATTTACACAGAGATCTATTTGATCGTTACTCAGATGGGCATTCTCATGTTATGTCCTTATAATGAAACCAATCAATATCAGTATATACTGGTGTTAGTTGCCCAGGCGGAGGGAAAACACAAAGAATGTGACAATACATACAAACCTGTTACAATGAAAAGCCATTATCATGCTGCCATGAATAATCTGCACTCCCCACACTAAATTAGTTAAAGATACCAGACCCTAACATGTTAGCTGGTCTACCCAAAGTCAGTATGATGACATGATAGACTGCTAACTAGTACACAAGATAAACAAAGGCATAAGAACATTCATAGATCCAGTACAAACCAACTTAAAGGCTAACTCACCTATTCAGGAATTACTTCGAGGATAGGACATTACACATGTGGTTATTTTTTTTTTTTTTGTAATTTGTACATAAACAACATTTCTCCCAAAGGACCATACTTCGAGATCTTTGCAATCTCAAGGGTCCTATTCCAAGTCACTAAAGTTGCTGTCAAGTGTCAAGTGATGTCATGTCATGTCCTGAAGTGTACCATGTCCCTGGGCTAAGGTTTAAGTGAATTTGATGAGGTCATCATTGATTGCCACGTTTTTCCTGGAAAGATAAACTGTGCAGTTGTTTAGAGATTAAACGCTTCAAAAAGTGGATTTTTAGTTACTTGAGTGAATTTGAAAATTAAAGTTGTAATTGAATTAATTTTTTTTTACAGTATAAACAAAACAAGTAATTGATTTCAGGTCTACTTGGCTGTTTAACAAGTCACATGCCATGTGCATGCCGGCTTATCACCACGCAATGCCAACCATGCTTATAACAAATGTATGTAGTGCGGACATTACAAAGATTGGACTTTTGGCATTGTTGTCTGGTTTTCTATCAAGTTTTGCCCATTAGCCTTTGCCATAATATTTACACCCTAATTTCACAGAAAAGCCCAGTCAAAAAGCACCGAGGGCAACCAGATTTTAGATGCGGGTGGCGGTGAGTCGGTTATGATCATCAGGGACCACCATGTGAAGATCTCGCGAAATCGTCAGTTTGAACCGGAAGTCAAACTCCCCATACGAGGGCGTCAACAGACGTAATCAATTTTCTGAAAGCAAATTCGGGAAATATGCTTTAGTGTACACAGCTACTGCTCAGTCTTAAATCATGAATACAATCAAATTCAATTCCCTTTTTCTCTAGTATAAAACAGGGGTACAAGTCACGAAAGTCGTGTTTGTTAGGTAATCAGGTCTGGAGATTATATTGACCAAAGTGTTGGCAGAGTTCAGGACTGCTGTCTATCCAAGTCACCAAAGTTATATCAGGCAATCTGATGCTAGAGGACTTTCCACTTATCAAAATTGTTGGTAAGGTGGTCAGGTGTGGACTCCCAAAAGTTGTGTCATGTAACCAAGGCTGGAGTCTTTGCCATGTCACCAATATATGTCAGGTGGTCATGGGTCTGCAGTCTATCCAAGTCCGGGTGGTCATGTCAGGGACCCTCCCCAAAGTAAGTCAAGTTTGGGATTGAGTATTCATACTCACCGTGTGAGATTGAAGATAATTGGTCTGGAGCTATCCAAGTCAACAATGTGAGTCTGTTAGTCCAAATCACCAAAGTTATTGTTAATTAGGTAGTCTGGTATGAAAGTCTTTCCATGTCACCAATTGGGGTTAGGTGGTCAGGTCTGGAGTTCTTCAATTAACAGGATCTGGTTATGAGTCTGGAGTCTACCTCAGGACCAACGTTGTATCAGGTGGTCAGGTCCTGTTGTCTCCAAGTTACCAAGTTTGTATGTGTTCTGGTATGAGTTCTATCCAAGTCCACAAGCTGTGTCCATTGTCAAGTGTCTTTTCAAGGTTTAACTAGGCTGAGTCAGGTCAAGCCCCACACCTAAGTTGAGACAAGTACCTAAGTTGAGTCGAGGGCCTACTTTGAAGTCCTGATGGTTTGGTCAGCTCAAAACAGTTGATTGTACTGTAAAAAGGGAACAAAAAAGTTCAATAACATACTTTGTGCCAAAGTTTTGCTCAATGCTCTCCCTAACAGGAAAAATTATGAGCTTATT
>JAMKCH010083084.1:0-13790 GCA_023653785.1 Ophioderma brevispina
ACGTGTTTAGTAGGGGCTTATATCTAGCTCATCTCGAAAAAAAACAAGATATGGCCAAAATGTTGACCTTTTTTGCAATGTTTACCTTTTTTACGTTATTCCACGCCAGTGTGTCACACATACGTTTGGCTTAATTAGCTCATCTTGAACAAAAAAGATGTTTGCCGCCAAATTTTGACTTTTTTAAAGTTGATCTTTTTTTATATTTCCCCATCCCTGTCAAAACCAGGGAGGACCATGGGGGGAAAATAATAGTGGTTATAGGGGTTGTGCTCTCTACAAAGCACCAAGATATAGCCAAATGTTGACCTTTTGTACAGGTGTGGGCACACAGACATCCATCCATACATCGTCCCAGTAACAGACATGGCCATTTCATAAGCCAGATTTGCTGCGCCCATCCAGTCAAAATAATAAGCGAATTTTGCTGCGCAATCCGTCAAAAATCAGACAATTTTCGTCAAGATTTCGCTTTTTACGATGTTAAACTAATTACAACGTCAAATTTGATTTCTTGGCCGCCGTCTGAGCCCATAGACAATTTTCATACGCCACCAGGAGATTATGTGTTCAGTCAATTATATGCTATATTTATCATAAAAAATGAATAACATAAATCTATTAATATTATTGGTCAAATTACCGCAATTATTTCAAATGCCAAAATTAATGGATCTGAAAACAACTCAAATATATAATTTCTCAGCCTCGGTCGCAATGCTGGTAAAATGCATATCATCTAAGCATCTCTTATAGCTCAACACCAAAACTTGGCATTCAATGTGTAATATGTGGTCAAGAATCATGGTATAAATGAAATTAATTTGTGATTATGAATTTCGTATTCGGAATGTTGCAATAATTTTGGCCAGTGTGTGTGTTATTGGTAACGTAATAATAAAACAACTAACAAAGCTTTATAGGTTTTAGAGACAGTGTTAATAATATATATCGTTACAAACCATTAAAATAAAGTTGTCATTATGCCATTCACTTGTATTAAAAAAAAAAAAAATCAATGTAACATATAGTACACAGGAGACGCCATATTATTTGTATCACAATACGTTTTTAAATATATCCAATCATATTTTTGATTTTGTCATAACACTTAACATTCATTCCAATCAAAACAGAGTTTAGCCAAAATTAGCCAACAAAAAAGAACTAAAGCTTAAGTCACCAAATACCAAATTGACCAAATTGTCGTAATTTTACAAGGCTCTACATAAATGTGTATTTTTTAATAGTTCATATTTTAAACCTTTATTTGGCCAAAACAACAAATATAAATTCCGTTCAATTTGACGTTCAGGGTAGAACGCAGCTTTCTGGAATTCGGATTAAACATACTCTAACAAGAACCATTTCCTTAAGTGTACATATGAGACATTTAATTTACTTTCTGAGGAACAACTTCTGTGGTATTAGTTTTTCATTTCTTTGGCTGAAAACGAGCGTTATGGCAAATACAAATTACATGGGAAGAAGCTGCCTTTACCCTAGATATAATTTCTATGACGTATAGCCCAAAATATGAAGCTTAGCTGAACTATTATTAGTACAGGTAATGAAAAACACCGGGGGCAACTTGTATTCAAGGGGTTTATGATGCGTGACAAGAAAACGCAAAAAAAGGGTATTTTCTTAATCTGTACGCGCGTACATTGATTAGGGTGTAAAAAACAGCCAACCTGTGAAAAAAAAGGGTATTGTTTCTTAATCCTGAAATTGTTGTGTTGTGTTAAGGGTATGTAATGCTAAAATTAAGCAGGATAAAAAATATTGTAAAGCAAAAACAAGATTAATAAAGGGTACCTCATTCACACGACACAATGCCAGTGCTTACTTGTTTAAGGCTAGCAAAAAAAAACTGACCAATACTTCTTTAGTGTAGCAAAAAAACAGACAAAAATAATTGTTTAGGGTATGTTGTAAGTCGGTGGAAATACTTGTGTAGGGTGCCATTTTGGAAGTCCATGTTCATTCGCATAATATCCACCTTGAATACAAGTGGCCCTCCCCCGGATGAAAAACATACAGGGGCTTAAAATAACGCAAGTCAAAACGCTGTAAATCTTAGAATACCTTCATTCATCATCACTTTATTAAAATATCAAATATTTTCTTTGTAGCATGTAGCCCTAGCCAGGACAAGCCGTATTAAAGGATATGCAGGGCAATGGCATAAATTACAATATTGCACTATATAATAATACACAATGATAGTTGTTATAAACATTAAAATTGATACAAGACGAAGATACAATGAGAATTAAAGTTTAAATTAAAAAAAAAAAAAAAAAAAAAAGGGTTGAGAAATCGCTCAGAAAACACAAATTAAATAACTTGTAGGAAGATTGCACTTATCCCAGTGATTTCCTATTTGCATGAAAAATAACAAAAGACGGGAGACCCAATAGCACGTTTGATCGTGTGGTTTCTCAGCTGTTTGAATGAGGTGGGTTTTGTTAATTGGTACCATAGAAAGATTTCAAACGAGAGCAATTATCTTGGGAAATGAAACCCCTTGAACCGATTTCAATGGCAAGATGAGACTTCATCACCGACCATTGATATCTGCAATCATAGGAGCGTATTTGTTTGTTTTGTAGGAACTATGCGCGCATCAATGCCAGTCGAAATGAGAACAGACAGCTCTAAAATAACAAGTATTTAAAAAAAAAATGTTTGGTCGCCAGGCATAATTTTACAAGAAATAGAACAAACATTAAAAAGCATTTTAAGAGGAGTAGATGGTTTTCTAGTTTGAAGTTGCACTTTAATTACAGAAAAACATGGATAAAAAGAAATATAACTGATAAAGTAATGGTGATACATGAGGATAAGATTCAATTAGAACCATCACTGTGTACAAAATTATCTCACGTGACTTGACATGGTATGTGACCTTTGACCTCAATAGTTGGAGGCTTTTTAATTTAACGTAGTTACACCTTTTCTGTCATTTCAAATAAAGAAAATAGAAAGGCGCCTTAAGTGGGCGCAAAAATATGTAAAAAATGCAGCCCTAAGTTAAAAGCGTTAATTTGACCGTACGTAAAATTCTTCTGTCATTTCAATAAAGCAATAAATTAAAAACGCACCAATTGGCGCAAAATTGTGTTTTAAAATTGGGCGAAAAAGTGTAAAAACTGCATCCTAGACGGAGCTTTAACACTTAAGTGACCAGGGGGGGGGGGCCTAGGGACCCCCAAAATTGGTTTTTCGGTGGCCGCTTTCGCGTGGGCGGATTTTTGCGCCGATTTTTTATAATGGTCTGACTTTTAAATGCGACTTCTTTCATACCAAAATAATTAAAACGGCCAAAGCCGGTTAATGAGTTAATGAGTGGGGGTCCCATGGAACCCCCCCCCCCCCTTGGGCACTAACGGAAGTCATTTCGAATATTTTTTAAGAAATAAGAATAAGAAATCAAGAACCAAAGGCACTTTTTTTTGCTGAATACGTTCACACATACATGTAAGTAAAAATTACTAGTAACTAAAAAAAAAAATTAACCCTTTATGTGCTGAAAACAAAACAATTTCAGTGAACATGGATGTTGCCAACCGTTCTGTACAAACTCTATGGAACATGACGCTATTTTGCAACACCCGGTAAACAATACAGGATTCCCTAAAACTGCTAGTTTTGTGTTAAATATAATGTAATTTGGTCTTCGAATAGATATCAACATAAAATGTTTTTCAAAATGTTTGGTGTCAGCGTAGGCTCATTTGGAATTTCCGTCTTTTTTTCCCATTTTCGCGTGTTTTGACAACAATGATTTGCCCCTAATTTGCAGCCAAAAATACAAATTTTCTTTTTTGTTGCGGATTTGGGTTTGTCTTTTGACCTCTCCACATGTGGTATAAATTTCGTGCAGAAATTCCCTCGGGAAAGTTGGTTGCCTTAGGGGGGGTCCCTGGAACCCACCCCCCCCCCCGGGCACCAACGGAGTGAAAACCCCTTGTGGTGTCACTAGTGTTAATTTGGTGTACGTAAAACTCTCCTGTCCTTTCAAATAACGAAAATATAAAAAATTTTTTAAACTAAAATTTAAATGTGTTATAGTAAATGAACTACATTTGTATAGCTTAATGTAGGTTTACACCTTCCCTGTCATTTCAAATAAAAAAAAAAGAAAAGGCGTCAATTGGGCGCAAAATAATGTAAAACTGCATCACTAATTTACTAGCTTTATTGATATACGTAAACCTCTCCAGTCATTTCAAATAAAGAAAATATAAAAACGCCCAATTGGGCGCAAAATGTGTTAAAACTGAATCCCGCAAGTTTAAAAGCTTAATTTGATGGTACGTAAACTCCCTGTCCATTTCAAGCTAGGCTTAGTGAAACTCGAGTATGTGTTTGGATTCAAAGTTTGTTTTTGGATACAATACTTAACAACTTAGTGTCCATTTCTTTCACCTCATTCATTCACACACCGGGAAGTTTCTTTGGATAGTTGAAAAAAAAAAAAAAAAAAAAAAAAGGCTTTTAGCACAGAATTGCGAGAAGTAACTCTTTCTAATATTTATGTTTGTTTCACTTCCTCGTCTTGGGATGAGATCCCATCAACTTGCATTTTGCTCAACGCTTGAATTTTCAGGACTGGTTGTAACGATGTTATTTAGACTTTGCAAATTGAGGTTTTTACTTGCAGCGCAACGTGAATTTTTTTCTCTCTCTTTGTTTTTTTTTTTTTTTTTTTTTTTTTTTTTTTTTTTTTTTTTTTTTAATTATTTATTTTTGAATGCATTATTTTTTTATTATGTCCTGCCATCAATGTATTTTCCCCCATGGGAAAAGTGTGCACTTATGTGGTTGGTTATACTTCGGCCCATTCACTTTTCCAGGATTGCTTTCTTGTATGTATAATATTTGTATTTTTGGCATTTGTCAGTTAATCTACAGTGTAAAATGTATTGTGCACATGTTGTGCAAGTAATTCAAATAAATTTATCATTATTATTATTAATACATAAAATAAGAAAAAACGCCCAACTTGGGCGCAGAATGTGTTTAGAAGGAATCCCCAATTATAAGCTTGAATATAATGTAGGATACACCTTCCTGTGCAGTTTCAAATAAGATGTTTACCTAAATTTTCGTCTTAAATAATATCCTTCCAATTTTTGCCTTTCACCTTGTCATATACCATCTTGCTCACCGTAGTTTCACTCTACATTGCCTGTATTATTTCTTACTTATAACTCTCCTATTCGTTACTCCCCCTTTATCTAGTCCCTGCAACGTTTTTTTAACCAACTCCCATTTCCCAGCCAGTCTTGGCAGAGACCTAATCAAAGAATGCTTTTTTAGGCCATTAAAACCTGCAATGATGTTATTCTTTGTCTTAAATTGCATCGCATTACATACCCAACACTAAAACTCTAACTCCAAACTTACTTAGTACGTAGATCATTTTCATAAGAAAAACATTTAATGAATGACCTCAGATATAGAAATAGACTCCTTCGCAATTTTTGGGAGCAGTGGTTTTCTATAGTCGTGTCGCTAGGCGACCCGACAAAAAATATTATTGGGAGAAAGTGCTTACAGAAAAAATTTAAAATCCAAATCGGTTGTCAAAACTGTCACCGGCGATCATGTTGTTTTTATTCTGGTTTTGTTAAAATATTGAGACTTTCAAACAGCTGTGTTTAGCCGTCATGTCTTAACCGTAGTGGATACACGACCTACTTTGGTTAGTAGTAACATTACATACTTGGTTAAACATATCGCTGGCCCAAGCGTCGTCTAATTGGACGTAGTGTGACCTCTTGTGGCCATATGTAACCCTTTGACCTTATTAGGTAACAATAGCATACTTGGTCCAAATATTAATGAACCCAGACTCGTCTAGGGTGTTCATTGTGTGCCCTCTTATGACCCTAGGGTCCCTTTCACATTTCCTTCGTCGGTAACACTACAATATGCCCGCAAGACCGTCATGCGGTATGTAGCCTTATAACCCTATTGATTTTGGCCTTCTTACACTACATACTCTATCAAATGTGCCTCTTGCCCAAGACTCGTCTGTGGGTGTACGCAGTGGGACCTCTTTGGCCCTATGTGTCCCTTTACATTTACCTTGGTATTTAACACTACAATGCCCCAATACTCACTGTGGTAAGTGTAGCCTCTATACCCCTATTGTACTTTGGCCTTAGTAAGTTACACTACATACTCTGCCAAATGTGTCCTCTTGCCCAAGACTCGTCTGGTTGTACGTATAGTGACCTCTTATGCCTTGGCTTCCCTTACATTTACCTAGTTAGGTACACTACAACGACCCAGAGCTCGTCTGGCGGTAGTGTACCTCTTATGATCCCTATGTGACTTTGGCCTGTCGTTAACTACAACCTATCAAATGTGCCTCTTGCCGCCAAGACTCGTCTAGGGTGTACGTAGTGGGACCTTGTATTACCAAGTGTCCTTTGACTTATTAGGTAACGCTACATACTCGGTCCAAAGTAATCATGACCCAGACGCCCTCTAGGTTGTGCGCAGTGTGACCTCTCATGCCTCCTTAGAGTCCTTGGTTCATTAAAGCTATATTAGCACATTTTTTGAAGGTCGCCCCCAATTTTTCAAAATTTTGGAGATTTTACACGGTTTGCATTGGTAACGGGCTAGTACACTATACCTGTGAATGGTTACGCTCGAAAATGTCTATGTGTCACAAACGAAGGAATTTTGTACTAGAATACTTATTATCCGGGATCCCGATAACAATTCAACGTGAGCTGGAAACGCCTTCCAATGTGAAAAGCCGAAGATAGCGCCATGTACGTTTTCTACGCTCATCCATTAGTGGCTTTAATAGTTCGGGCAAGTCAAGTGTAGAGTTATTTTCTCGAGGGGGGCACTATTTCATCATGACGGACCTAAACGTAGCATTTCCAGCCTCTGCCGTTAAGTCCATCTGGTATCCCAATTCTAATTAACAAAATGCTAATTGTGATAAATAAACGCATTTTTAGCATTCTCGTTCGCAGTGATACTTACCTGACAATTACCAACGTAATGCGTCAAAATATCAATTTTGAAAATTGGGGGGCGCCTTCAAAAAATGTGCCCATATTGAATTTAATTACCACGGGTTTAGACTCGTATGGGTGTACTCAGAATGATTCCCATAATCCCTATTGCAATTTACCTCAGTACGTAACTACATACTTGGTCAAAAGTACAACTTGACCAGACTCTACTGGGGTGTGCGCAGTGTGACGGCTCATGACCCCTATGTGTCTTTTGTCTAGTAGGTCACACTCACATACTCTGGTCAAAATTGTCCACTGCGCTTTTCAAGGTAAATGAGCCTAACTCGAGATAGTATTTTGCCTTGAAAGGGCCTTCTGCAGAACCAAAGCACTGGGGGGTACTTAGTTTCATATAATATTTGAGGCCTAATAATCTCTCTCTCTCTCTCTCCGGATGAAATGATGGATGGATGAATGGATTGATACCCTATCTAAAATAACAAGCTTGATGTTTGTTTTGGGTATTAAATTAATGCTATGTATCGAAACACAAATTGGCGCAGTTGGACTTCTGGCCTACACGTGTGAGGCCGCAGAAAAAATGGTGTTCAAAACAGCTTGTTCTAATTTTAACCAACTGAACAGCACTTCAGTTAATTACTTCATATAGTGCATTTGTCTGAAATAAGTAGTTTGAATGTTTTTCCAATAATAATAATAACGCTTCGAATTTCTTGAATTAATCATTTAAGCAGATCCAGCTACCAACCCAACCCAGCAGATGTCGACTGTGGAACCTACTGCTTGTGGAGAGCTATGAAATGACCTCTACCGTACCTATGACAACAAGCCGCTGTAATAGGACGCAATCTCGTTCCCTCCATCTAACACCACACGCAAATGTTCCGCTGCTGTGTCCCTCAGGACACCATTCTCCACCAAATACGGATGGATTGACAGGCAAGCATTGTTTTACCAAAATGAATTGTCGTTGTGTAGTACAACATATCCGGATATCCACTAACTGTTTCGTAACCTTTCCCAAGCCATTATGGTCACTACAGTGCCCTCAAATGATATTTTGCCGGGATATCGATAAGGTCCTTTTTGATATGTCATGACACACGGCCCGCTGTTCATATCAATCTCATATTGTTTGTTAGGGTCAATGACCCCTTAGCCCTTCTAGCCATGACAGGTCCACTAATTGATGATCTTAGTACCACACGCAGGGGTGGCGGTGTCGGGGGGGGGGCAGTTGCTCCCTCCCTGTGGAGAATCTTGGCACCTGAAAAATTAGTTATTACATAGGCCATACACTATACTAACAACTTTTAAATATATGCTTGCCACCCCTGAAAATATATGTGCCCCCCTTTGCCCCTGAAAAAAAGCTGGCTCGCCACTGCCAAAACGTGCCCAGTCAATCGGAGTATCCGAAAATGGATGGATGGCATGATGGCTGCCATGATGAATGGATGATGAATGGAGATTGTTAGGGCCTGATAGCAATAAACAACTGTTAGAAGTATTGATAAAGATACTATCACTGCAGTTACTGTGTGTCAGTATTGTCTAGATTTACAGATATTGCATTGTCTGTGAGAACATAGGGTTCGAATTCTTTCAATCAAGAACTACTTCGAGTTATGGAATTAATCATTTGCAGATCCAACTACCAACACAACCCAGCAGCTGTCGACTGCGGAACCTACAACTAGTAGAGCTATGAAATGCCCTCTACCCGGTACCTACGGCAACAAGCGCTGTCATAGGATCGCAATCTAGTTCCCCACCCCATCTAACAACAAACGCAGATGATACCGCTGCTGTGTCTCGGCAGGCACCATTCCCAACCTACTACGATGATTTGACAGGCAGCCATTGTTTTACCATCTGAGTTTGTATTTGTATAATAACTATCCCTAACTGTACGTAACCCTTCCCAAGCATTCTGCCATTACAGTGCCCGTCAAATTTTATTATTGCCGTGGATATCGGATAAGGTCTGGTTTTATAGGATGCTGTCGATGACATGACATAGACAACTCGTGTTCGAGTTCTTAATTTAAATCAGTAGATTGCATGACACCAGACCACTCATGTTCCATATCAATCCCATAGTGATTATACGGGCCATGGCCGCTCACCATGCCAAGCCTTACCGGGTCCATTAGTGAATGAAGATCTTAGAAACAACGTGTCAGTCCATCGGATCAGAATTTAGATTTAAAATACGCTTTTGTTCTTTTTACTTGGCGTTCTCTTCTCATTTTGTTTCCGAGACATGGCCTTCCTACATCTCAGTTTTTTTGACGAGTCGAGCCATTTCTAAATTACATTTGTACTACACCTAGCCAATTTGTCATCTCCTCGGTGATTTCAATTTCCCACCTATTAACCATATAAATTGTATAACTGGCAGTAAATATCTGCCTCACTGCTTGATAACTGTATGGTTCCCGGTAGCATTTACAATGACAGACCATTTCTCTCTCTCTTGACGTACACACTATCCACTATCACTGTGCATAAAGCATATCATGGTAAATATTAAGGAATATGTCAAGATTTTTGTCCACGCTCAGTTTTGCTTACATTCAATAAATATATGTACATAACATCACGAATTCGAAAAAATAATACATTTGATGTAAAATGAACAAAATAGAGGCATTTTAATTTTTGCTTTGTTTTTGACATACGAAGAAAACGGCGTATTTCGCCCCGGCTTCATTGATCAAAAAGCGCCCAATTTTGCGCTTCTCCTCGTGACGTCAAAGGGATGGCCAAAACATCGTGTTGACTCGATTGTTTATATGCTGACACTGTAATATTGGTGGATTAATGAAAGTGATAATAAAATTGAAAATAATTACAGATGACATATTTTTCATTTCGTTGTGTTTTAATATTAATTGAAGTTGCACACTGCGTTATGATGGTCACAACGACCTAAATTATGGATGGTCATCACTTTGACGTCACCATTTGCCTGCGATGTGCTTTGTCGGAATCGTTTTCGAGTAAGCTATTGGGCGGAAAATTAAAAGGGCAAATACTCACATTTTCTATTGGCTTTATATGTTAATCTACGTTCTTAAGCCTTTCCATCGCTACCAATTTTTCCAAATATTCAAATCATTACATATTCCTTTAATTTGTTTACCGTGGTAGGTCAAAAAATATCACTGATCTAAGATTTGTCTGGGGTGTACTCAGTGTGAACCTCTCATGACCCCCATGTGCCCTTTGAATGTAGTAGGTAACAATTCCTACTCGGTCAAAAGTATTATTGGTCCAAGACCCGTCGGGGTGTATCGGGTGCCCTCGTATGAACCCTATATCTTTTGACCTTAGTGCGTAACACTACACACTTGGTCACAAGTATCACTCAACCAAGACTTGTCTAGGGTTTACGCAAGTTGTTGACACTCTTATGACTCCATGTGTCCTTTGACCTTAGAGGTAACACTACATAACCGTCTTGGGGATTACAGTGTGACCTGTTTATGGCCCCTATGTGTCCTTTGACCTAATACTTAAATAAGGCGTTTTCACTCCTGCTAGTGCCCAAGGGGGGGGGGGGGGACAACCAAAAATCATCAATAAAACTGAATTTGTTATTGGGCTGCAAATTAGGGCAAACATTATATTCCCTGCAACACGCGAAATTAGGCCATAAGACGGAAATTCAAATAGCCTTGGCGCTTTACATCAAACTTTTTCAAAACTTATTTTATGTGGATATCTACTTTAGAAGACCCAAGTTACCTAACAAAAAACTTGGCAATTTTATGAACCTGTATTTTTGAATCGGGTGTTGCAAGATACACATCATTTTCCCACGAGTTTGTAGTAACGTTTTAGCAACTTCCAGGATGAAATATTGTTTTTTCATTACATAAAGGGTTAAATATTTATTGATACCATAATTGACTTTATCATCTCAATAAAAAATAACCACTGATCCAAGATTCGTCCGCAGTGTGGCGTGTGTGGAATAGCTCTCACGACCCTATGTGCCATTTTAACCTTAGTAGGTAACACTATCCATCTATCAAAATGTCACATGCCCAAGACTCGTGTTGGTATACATGTATCAAAGCGCTTTACATTCATTCCACTGCCACTAGAATATGTCAGCTGCCTTACAATGCCCAAGGCATATCCCCCCCGCCCCCCCCTCATACCTGTGGGTGGCGCTCAATGTACAATATCCCTAACATCTCCCCATTTTTCAACTGGGTGGAGAGAGGCAAACAGGTAAAGTGCCTTCCGCCAAGTGTACAACACTTGGCCCTCAGCGGGAATCGAACTCAGGACCTTTAGGTCATGAGTCTTTCTTTGTAATCACACTGGACCACATTTGCCCAATTAGTGTTATTGGCATTATAGTTTACGGTGGAATATAATAAAAAATTACCTAAAAAACTTAATAAACTTAACTTAAACATGTTGGCATGTCGTTGAATATTCCACCTACGGATTAATCTGATCTATTTAAACCAATGTGTCAAGGGATATGACAAATCCCAACAGCAATTTCCCGCTGTTGCACGAGGCAAGAAAACTACAACCTGGCACAAAAAGTATCTCGGCATGTTTTTCGATCGTATTGTGCCAAGTTATAACAAAATTTTATTGTTTAGGTCTGCTCTTTCATTAATACCTGGCTGTAAAAAAGCGTGCAGAAATGGCTGAGAGACAACGCCTGAAAGACGCAAACCCCCAAAACCAAAGTTGCCCCTTTTTGGATTTTTCAGTGTGCATTGCATGTAACTGTACCGAACACCGGAAACCGCAAAGATGTTTGCAGTAGGCTTTCTCGCTCATTCACGTCGGAAAACCTCTTTGTGTAAAAATCACTACCCCGTTTATTGCGTTCCCACACAGTGACCATTGAAAAATCAAAACTGCAACTTTTTGGTTTGGACGGTTTTGCGTCTTTCTGGCACTCTATCTCACCATTTTTTGCACGCTTTTTTACAAGCGAGGTGTTAAATGAAAGAGCAAAGACATAGGCAAACCAAATGTATATATTTCGAAACTTTCAAAATGGTCTGACTTTGGCACAATACTGATCGCAACATCCGAGATACTTTTTGTCCAGGTGTAGATCTCCCATTGTTCGATATTGCTTAATTGGCTAGCTTGTAATCTATCCTGGATTACAGTAGTATGTTGAAAACCCTTTTCATTTACACATCATGATTATTTGGGTGAGATTTTTTGTGAACATTTAATTCCTTTTTAGGATCAATAAAGGAGATTGTGCCTATTCATAAATCAAATAAGATAGCAAGGGTCATCATTACTTTCATATTGCTATACCCCGTATATCGAACATTAACGCAATATCTTGCTTAACTGTATATTTCCCATTGGAATGGAGGAAGAACAGAAAAAAAAAAAAAAAAAAAACATAAAGACTTTGTTGCACTCACATCACTTTATTATGCAACAAATATCTATACTTAAGTGGACTTACTTGAAAAGTATATTATTTTACGTGCATTTTCATACTTCCATACAATTCCATAAAAAAAACTTGCCAAATATCACTTATGATTTGTTGCCCTTACACCATGGTCAGCAAAACGGACAAGTATAGGCCTAAATGAAGTTCCGACCGTCGAAATATTTCTCTCAACTGCCTAATGGAATAATTTCATATATATAGGTCTATCTGATACCGTATCAACAACAGATTACGTTCATACGATGCACCAGTAGAGGGCAGCAAACTATTTAAAAATATTTGACACTGTGTTGATCGTGCAAGCAGTGTCTTTACTTTATAGCTTTGATTGACATCACTGTTACCCCGTGTTTCACCCCGTGTTTCACCCTATTATTCCAATGGTGGATTTGGGTGACAGTTAGTCTGGATCAGTCCTGGTAACGTGATTTTTTTGAACGGGGAATTCACGGGGTGAAATGGTTTTCACGTTCATCCCGTGACCTTTGGCGATTTAATTACTTTCCATGTTTCACGGGGTGATTCACCCCGTTTATGTTAGGCAAAATCCCTATTTAATATTTCACTCCGAGTAACACGCCGTGAAAAAGGGGTGAATCACCCTTTTTTCCTTGGTAACCAGTGAAAAAAGGGTGAATATTTTCGGAAAAGGCAGAATTTTTTTTACTGGGATACCCCGTATATCGAACATCAACGCAATATCTTGCTTAACTGTGTATTTCCCATTGGAATGGAGGAAGAACAGGTGTGCTTACAAAATTTGTCATATCTGGCTTATTTTTCAGTCGATTTCTTTCATTTTTTTCAACACTTGCAAGTATTTGATTTGTTAAAACAAGAAATCTATGATTCAGTGATTTTATCAAGGTCAAGGTCGTCTGCAATCCTTGGAATTTTTTTATTCACGTAGTATATTAGATAAATAATGCGAAAACAGCCAAAATGTGTCCGAGCTTTCGAAACGATAACGTTTCTGCTTCAGTGACGTTAAAGACGCCATGGACAAGCAGAAGGTCAAATACAGGAGAGAAAAAAAAAACATCTGTGGTGTTAAAAACCAAGTTGGTGGTACAAGAAACGACACCTGACCGTAAAAGGGAAGAAAAAAATAGAGGGCGTGTGACTAGCAAAAAAATATAACATTAGTCACCACAGATGTTTTTTTTCTAGGGTGTACGCAGTGGGACTTCTTGTGACTCTATGTGTCCTTTTACATTTACCTAAGTAGGTAACAGTACATACTCTGTCAAAAGTGGCTCTAGCTGAAGGCGCGTCTGTGGTGTACGCAGTGTGACCTCTTATGACCATATGTATCC
>JAMKCH010083085.1:0-12161 GCA_023653785.1 Ophioderma brevispina
GCTCAATTGCATTCGTCTCCGTTTGACCATAGAACCATAGGACGTTTTTTAGTTTTTGCAAACAGACCAATCACTTTGTAATTAAATTTTGACAAGGAAACAAAGGATACTTGAATGGAAAGCGTGCCCAAAATGAAGAACGTTTTCAATGTCCACAATGTCCACCTAAAATCATTTTCCCAAAATGTTTCAATTTTAGATATGCACGTTCATAATTCTCGAAAACTTCAATCGGAATCGCCATATCTCGAAATGAGACATTTGGTCGATTGGCCTGTTTGGAGATTCGTGACGATATATACAGTGTCCTACCACCCATCTGTCCTATTGTGTTCTCCAATGAATTACTTTATGCATCATTGGTTTTCAGCATTGTAACCGAAATGGCCTGCGCTACAAGCTTAAGGTTCACGGTTTTCCGTACATGTTGCTATGGTAGCTATCACTCTCTGATTGGAACGCAGTGTCCCAGCGTAACACGAACCGTTCCTAACGTTTTTCTGGAAACGTTTCCAATAGGTTCTACTTCGGTTCCGTCTTTGAGAACGTTGTAAACACGTTTCTAAAACGTGACGTACATTCGTATTACAAATTGGTTATCGAATTTCGTTTTGTGGAACGGGATTTACTACCTTTGATAATCACGCAAATATGAATCTCATTAAAACGAAACTACGACGTTCGCAGAACGTTTCATTAGAACCAACTAACACCCAACTTGCGAAACCGCAACGTTCCCAGAACGTTTCTGTAACTGAAGGGTGGGGCGATTGAAAATGCAGTGCGGTTTGTGGGTATGTTTTTTTTTCAGTATACTAATAATATAATAACAATAATAATAATAATAATAATATATCGCAGTAGGCCAATAATGAGGAAGTACGCTTTCATCTCATTCATACTCAATCACCTTATCGTATCCACTACATGGGATCCATACCACCACAATTATATTTTTGTATTTTCATGACAATCGTCGATTCATTTATTTCGAATTTCTATAAATTTCATCAGTCACTCCTCAACAAGGTTAAGTGTTTTTATGACCGGCAACCCGTTGCCCTCTCCCACTGGCATGATCAGTGAAATCTGACTCCATCGTGGTAACAGTTAGGTCAATGCCCGGGGTCAATGTGTCAAACCACGTAAACAAACGGGCGACCAAGCAACGTTCAAGACGACTCACACCATTTTGGATGCCTGTTTTTCATTTGCTCTGTTAGACGTATTCTAGACTGAAGATTCGCATCATGTGACATTTGAAATACGTCGTATACTCACACCGACTACTCTAAGGCTGGTAATCTCCTGGTACCACGCCCTAATTTTAGAAGAACACCAACACAAGCTACGCTTCAACAGCATATGATTCCTATGCACTGTGTAACATGGTCCCCTATTCCTTGCACATTTCTACAAGACAGCTTGGACACTGGTTAACACACTCGTATCACCATTCGTATACAGCAACTAACAGCTTCAATTAATATAAGGGAAGAGGTAGTATTTTGAAACTACAGTAGGTTTATACATTCTTTCTAACTTCATAATTCAAGAACGACCCACCCACTACATGCAACATCCAATATCGCCATTTTTCTCACAAAGTCATAAAATAGGCCTATCAAAACAATCATTCGACTAATATCACATACATGTTCCTTGGCTCATTACCACTTCAAAGAAATTTACTCGATGTTATAACACAACAGCACAACTGTTAATTTTATGTAGGCCTATTTTGCACGCTATATATTACATGAATGGAGTAATAAATAAATTATTTCAATATCGATCTTTTGGGAAACCCTATGTTTACCAATACAAAATCCATGGACAATAAATCTGTTCAAACCGTAAAGCAAGAGCGTTGCGGAAATTAACAAACATTCTTGCATCCAACGTTGTGGCAACCAAAAAAAAGTGTGCTATATAACAAAGTACAGAAACGTTGTAGAAACGTTTCCAAGGTTCTGACAACCAGAACCTGTATGCTTATAGGCAAACGTTCCCGGAACGTTGAGAAACGTTGAAACGTTCCAAAACGTTTCCTCAACGTTAGAAAACCAATGCCGTTTCCGACCAGGTTTTGGAAACGTTTAGTAACGTTCCAAGGACGTTCAAATACGTTCTTGTAAAACGTTTCTAGACGGAAAATAAGTGTTCTCACATTTTTACGTTCGCCAAACGTTTCATTTTAAACGTTTTCGTAACCAAACTGAAACGTTTTTGACAACGTTCTGGAACCGTTCCTTGGTTTAGCTGGTTCTTTTACACGGGTGTAAAGCAACTGAGTATCCCCATGAGATATTGTCCTAGCCATGTAACAGTGTATTTCAAGCACCGGGTCAACGAAATCATATTAGATGACACACCTCTACAGCGAATTCATGCATTTCTTGGTTTCCGTATCAATGACTTCAAACGGTAAACATTAGTTTCTAGGAAATTACTTTTGACGCATCCTTAATGTGTAAAAGAAGGAAAAACACGTTTTGATAACAGTGTCTCTGTTTGCAATTAACCTCTTTCCAAAGATTTACAATAACAGGCAAATTTTACCTTAATTATACGGTACACCCAACAGTTATTTAGATATGAAGGTAATATATTTTTGTTGGAAAAAAAATACCATATATATCGATGTTAGGTAAATTTAGCCCGACGTTGGTTGAATTTGTCCAATGTCTTATTTAAATGAAACCAACCTTGGTTATTTTGCCGACGTTATTTTTAACTTTAACCTAACATATTTAGCTGTTAATTTTGAAATCAACGCTGGTTGATTTTGAAGTTAATTAAGGTTTTACGGGGATTTCCAAGGAAGAAATTGTTTAGTAACTCCACGCAGTTGCCAGTGGTTCATGGCAGTTGAGCCGGTTCATTGTTAGAACAATAGAAACCGCTTCCAACCGGACAGAACCAGACGACCGAACGCCTGAGCAACCAATGGGCTGGTTTTGAAACCCCCCTTAAATGCGTTGGTTAAAGGAAACTTTTCGTGGTCGGTATATAGATAAACTAACCAATAGAAGAAGAGGAGAACCGGCCAAATGTCGTCTGGGCCACGTAGTCCTTCTGATGAAAAGACGTAGAGGGACCCGGCTTCCACACAACGTCGCAGAATTAACAAACAAAAACACAGTTGGAACGAATCCCATCTCTGTAGAAGGAAGGGTGAGGAAACACTTTGCATACAAGAAAATCGCAAAACAAAGTTATACTATAAAGCTCGGGGACAGAAAAACCTTTGATGAGCGCGTACTTCCAGGTTGTAAAAGGGGCGGAGCTATCAGCCATATGGGAGTAACGGTGGCGCAAAACGCATAGCGCATGCGCGAACGGGGAATTTCGAGATCCCGGAAGGAAGTGGATGTTTTGAGACGTAACACAAAGCAATGAAGCTCTACTGTGCGAGCCCGAAAATATCACAAAATTATTAATGTTTGAAGCAAGATCGAACTGAGATGATGGTGAAAATAGAAAACATACTGTATAGCTGATTGTGGCAAATTTAGGGACACGGCGAAAATTGTGTGAAATAAACAGAAAGAAATTTTTTTCTAAAAAAAATAAAAAAAATAAAAAAAATAAAAAAGTGCAAAAATTTCGCCTTCAATTTTCAACGGAAAATCGCAAATCTCAAAGCCATTTTGAAAATTGGGCTTCAAAAATTAGACTGCAATGCTAATATTGTCTTTAAATGCAAACCTCGTGAAAGTAGCTGATTTTTAAGCGAAGTTCTGGATCACATTTTGATGTGGCCGTTTCCGCCAGACATTTGTAAAATGCTCACGCGACGGTTGCTATAGTATACGTGCGTCGTGTGGATATGGAACTTTTTGATTGTAGTCACGTGTGAGCAGCAGTTTACATACCGACGACGAAGCCTCCGGCCTCCTACCCTGCTAGGTGCTATCTCCTGCTGATGACGAAATTGGGGACGATTCATGGTTGCGAGGGCCATCCTGTGACGTAACAGATCCAAAAGTTGGGAATGCGCATGAATGGGTAGGACAAGCAGCTCATGACTAGCTTTGGTCTCAAGCTGCATGGTCTTAGCCTTAGTGATAAAATGTTCCTAAGTTTAAAGTGAGATTCTAGTCAATCAATTGGACTTCATGTTGCCATAGTACCATAGTAATTACACCATTACAACATATCTTGACATACGCTAGGATTTTTTTGGGGTGGTGCGGAACCTCGATAAGGTGGACCTTTTTTGGTAAAATAAAAAGTGACCCTAACCCCATAAAATGGTTCCTATTTTTTTTTACTTTTGAACATCTGTTCACAAAATGTGGACTTTATTGTCAAAATATCTTTAAAATTTGGACTTATGAAAAAATGAGCAAAAAGTGGACTTGTGCTTTTTTTCGGGTGGAGGGGTCTCGCACACCCACCTGCATCTGGCGAATCCGATTGTTAGATTCATTGAGGGTCCCCAGTAAACCTGGGTCACTAAACGCCCACCCACGGGTCGTGGCCATTTTGTGTGACAACATGACCCTGTTAAATTATAGTAATAAAGTGCCTAAATAAAGTGCTCAAATTCTCAGGTCATTTGTGCCGTGGGTTACAAAACCATCCCAACCCAACCATCCAGGCTAATTATGTAGAAGCTAGGATTGATGCTACTAACTGTAGGCATTAGGAGCATCATTGCAACTGGCTAAATTTAGGGATGAGCTGGTAAAGGTTTATGTAGGCATTGCCATCAGTGAACCAGAAAAACTAGGCTCATATCCAGGGAGAAGACTCGCCTTGGCTGAGCATGATGTACTAGTGCTATAGATGCATTAGCTTCCCAGACTCCTGACGTCAACAATAATCGGCAGGATTCTGTGTGCCTGCTTCAGGTGTGTTCGGCGAGTTACTTTCAGTCAAGCTCATGACGTGGCTGTCGTTGAGAAGATAATGCACTATCGTAGTCTGGTAGCATTGGTGCATACTGGCCTAACAAGCACCCGAACATACATCTATAGGGTTAATAAAGAGCCTAGCTAATAGGCTGGGTAAAAGATCACTAGTCATCAGTCGCTAGTATAGGGGTTATTAAGCAAAAAAATTGTAGTCATAGGGCCTCAATTAAAAAGGGGTTTCGCAGTCATAAATTTAAATTGAACCCAAACCCTAACCCCTTATGACTAGTGATTTTTATATGACTAGCAAACCCTTTTTTATAGAACTAGCAAACCCTTTTTCTGAGTATGACACACCTGGGACTGGCACAAACCTTGGACTTGGGAAAGGGATGACCTTAGGCTGATTGCTGCTATTACTCTGGGACATAATTCTAGGACATAGCAAACGCGCGCGTTGCTCGTTACGCGTACTGCGTCTACGTATACCCGATGGTGCGCAGTTTTGGTGGGGAAGCGGACGTACGTTCCAAACTGTCCAAGAAAATATTGAAACCCAGAGTATAGTAGCTCTGGCTGTTAGCCTAGATCAAATGTCATTCTGAACCTGGCTTACAGCACACAGGCGTCAAATACCCAGGTGAACTGGGGATGTCACTTTCTCTCGCTGTGCAAAGTAACCTTTGTTCTCTGATGCAATGTGGCATGTTCATGAAAAGAAAAATTTGTGATCTGTAGACTATTCATTTTAGGCTTTTTTCATAAATGTAAATTGGCTGTTGAATTAATAAAAAATTTGCGCTGATGTCAAAAGCCTAAATGTACCAAAGTTGAAATTAATGAAGCAGATGTTTCATCAGCCTGTGCATGTAACTTCACACTGTGCCCATGTTTCATGTTAATTTAAAGATGTAAATCTTAAATTGTATTCAAGCCTGACAACACACCATGCCACTTTTACTGTTTTTATAATACTCTTAAGGGGATTATGTCTATTGAACCATACTAATATGAAAAATTATCGTAGGGAAAAATTTCGTTTTCTCTGAATAAACATATAACCACAAGATCGTAGCATCAGCCTAGCTATAGTGCTTCCATCTTCCTCGAGTCAGTGACTCAGTTGGATGCATCATTCGCAGCATTTAAACCGCGAGCGGTTTGATTCAAAAGCCCCTCTACCAGCGCTAGTACAAAGGACGGTGCGAAAATATACACCGAAACAACTGCCTCTGAAAGCGTTGACGTACTGAATCGAGACGCTAGTGGAGATAACATGGAGCCATCGAGGTTAAAGTTGCATTTCATGATTTCCAAGCATTCCTGTTTTCCTGTTTAGTACCACATCATTGAGACAAAAGCTTATTTTAGTTGACTGTGATCTTGCAGTTTTGTTATAACATTCCTTTTTCCATGGTCCCAATTGGCCCCTGTGCTTACTTGGTGTTTGTTTACAGACAGGAAAAATACAAAATTGCAATTCTTACCGATACACAACTGAATTTGCACTAGGTAGGCCGCCTACACATAGATTAATACGACTAACAGTTCAGCTGAATAAAAATTTCAACTTTTTAGTTAAAGTTGGGGGAACAAGGTTGTGATTCACTGCCCCTTTACCTTTCACAAATAGTGTTTGGTAATATGCACTAGTACTATTTTTACACCGTGGATATGCCTACTTGTTCAGGCTAATCATTGAAAAATATTTTGGAAAAAAAAACTTTCAGTTTTCTAAGAAAATTGCCTGCCCTGTTTGTGTTACAAAAAAAAATTCTAATTCGACAAATTTGCCCTTAACGATACTACATCACCTTTTCATAGTAAGTTGCATCCATTAGTACAATACAGACAAAATTGTTGGCCAAACTGTAATGCACGTAGCCAGCTGGGTACGGAGGGAGTGCCAAGCAGCGGGGGTATCAAAATGGAGAAAAGAGTGGCCATTGAAATAAGGATCAAAGCACCCAAAAAAAAGAAAAAACAAGCATGATTTGACACCGGACCACACTGGGGCTCTGCCCTTGACCCCGTCAGGGCCTTAAGCAGCTCCAGCTCCTTGAATCATGTCGTTATTTGGGTCGTTATACACTCAGGTTTCAAGCGTTACATCCTAAAAATATCTACGTTTGGCGTCTACATAGTGTGGGTGGCCACAAAAGAATGAAGAACTGAAGATGTGGCAACTAAGTTTGTCTGTGATTGTCTGGTCTCCCTGTGCACAAGACGGCCCATACAAAAGCCCACATCAAATTGAGACGGAAAAAGGATAACATTAATTGAGCAGGGCAGAGGAATTGAGAATTGGCTTTTTTTTGCTGACTGACAAGAGTGCTTCCAATTGATCCTTTTGCGAAATACAATGGGAAATCATTAAAGCAGATTCAGTGGTTAAAAGACGTGGAACCTATTTCCGTTAGGAAGTCCTTTCCTTTTTCCTATATAACTCTAACAAACCCCCCCCCCAAATAAATTTCAACACAGCAAAGCAGCAATTTAACTCATAATTAGCTAGGATGATTTAAATGCATTGACTGTAATTTGTGTGCTTAAGTAAATAAGGCCATTCTAAAGATGTAAACAAGTACATTACTGACCAGTACAAACAACATGGGGTTCTGGATAGCTTTCATTCGTCTTAATTATTGGGACAAAACACCTCCAAACTGAAAATGGAATGCTAAATACACAGAGGATCCTATTCACAGACCATTAAAAATTACAAAAAAGTGTCTAATACTGCACAATAGTGCATGCTATTTTGTTTAATTTCAGTGGGTTGATGGGCCTGAACAACGTACAGCATCAAGATAGAGGTAATTTCCATAGCACAAAATGCTAGTTTCTAAAAATAATTTTAAACTCACTAAAGTGCACAAATCAACAAACTTTGGCACTTCAAAAATGTACGCAATCTTTGAAGCTTATGTGCCCGAGTCTGGTGGCATGCCCCAATCCCCCCAAAAAAAGTCATTAAAATGCATTGAAAAGAAATTGTCAAAAACAACCCTTAGCAAAAACACGTCAATACCAGTAGGAATAACCTTGTGCAAGATTAAACCTACAATTGGGCAAACTATCTTGGAGAACAGGCAAGGACTTGCACGTTAGGCCCATAGTATATAAAAGTCTTCATTTTGTGTTATCCATGCAACACATAACCAGTGAAGAGGTCCAACTGAAATGAAGTTTGGAATCAGATGTGACTTTCGTCATTTTAACAAGGCCCCAGCTTAGAATTTCTTGGAGGGTGCCTTTGCAAAAGGGGGACCTTTTCCCAAATGTTACTGTTTTGCCATATGTGGGGCACGGCAAAAAGTGAAAAACTCTTTAACCAAAAATTTCAATCTTTTTGCATTAAAATCCTTATATTTTCTTGCTGCTTGGCACTTGGAAAGACAGCATGGTTTACAGCATATTCTTATCACACAACAGTGCATAGGCATTTCCCTTAAAAAGTGACACAGGCTAATTTCCATCAGCAATCTACAGCAAAGTTACCAGCAAAACACTTTTAGAAGCGTTGCGGCAGAAAAGGCGGCGTGGCACTTTTCAAATTTTTGCCCAGTGTTACAGGTGGTAATTGTATTAAAGGTGCGTGTTCGATCGTCTTTGGGACCCCCAATTTACCCGGAAGTAGTATCATTTTGATATCAGATGGAAAGGTATTTTTCTTCATTTCGTCCTGAAATGTTAAGCCCTCAAATCATTTCCTTCCTAGCTATAAACAAAAAGCTGCCATTGTAGTGGTTAACCCATCAATATTAGCACAGTATGCATAGGGGCTTTTGCCACTGCATTTTGAGTCTACCATTAAAACTCGCCAAGTCTTGTTTCCCACGGGTTCTGGTACTGCTTCGACGGGGTTGTATGTGCACGTGCAAGGCGCTCTATCAAGTTAGGGAACACAATACATATATCGGAACACGCCACCTTTACAAGCTTATTAATGTAGTTAATGCTCACAATTTGGGTATTATTAATCACAAAAGAAGGGGTTTTGCTAGTATCAGAATCGAGGATCCATGATTATAATTAAAGGACAGCTAGTGTGGAAAACAACCCCCGAATTTACTGCCACGTCCATCTCACCACACGAAAAGTGTGTCTTACTTGACTTGTGCGCCTAACAGAAAAAAAAAACAATCGATTTAGGTTTAAATTAAAAAATTTATGATTAGTCAGCCTTTTCAATTTTACCTATCGAACCTTTTCATGACTAGCGAACCCCATTTTTAATTTATGACTAGCGAAACCCTGTTTTAATTTATGACTAGCGAACGTTTTTTAATGATTATGAATTGACTAGCAAAAACATATTATGACTGGGCATTTTTGACTCAGCCTAGGCTGAGACATTAACCCCCGGATGCATGTTCGGCTAGTATTGTAATGATGCTGCATGTAGTTTTCCTCGATTCAGAAACGTAAGTGCGATATCAAGTGGCCGAAGCTTTAAATCACGAGCTTTGACTAAAGTGATGCCGTACAAGAAATGCCTGACTTTGTTGACGTCAATGATTCATGGAAGCTAAATGCACTATAGTAACATCATGCCACTAGCCTAGGCTAGTACATTATCCCTGGGTGTGAGCCTAGTATGCGCTCATGCTTAACCCTATACTCGTGATCCGGACTCGTGTGATGTGATGAAACGCGGACAAAGCGCAAAACGCTATAGTGGAAATGGCAGCCTCAACGAAAATAAACAGTGTGGTTGCGCGCAATTTGGCAACCCTCAACAACATAAAACATGCGCATGCAGTTTATTCTGTGAGGGTGTGATTTCACTAGCGCTTTCGCGTCTCGCGTTTTACACTTAACACTAGACAGTACATCAGCCCTTAAAATGTTCGTTAGTAAAATGATACTACTAAATTCTAGCTCGTGCATCAGCTAGACTTTGTTCAATAATTAGCCCTTGATGGTGGATGTGGCCCGTTAGTGACCCAGGTTGAATGGCAACCCCATGATGACAAGATTACTTCTTACTCACGCTATCACTGCCGAGCTAGCGTGGGGGCAATCCCAGCCCGCCAGGACAGTGATAAAAGGGTCCCTGTTACCAAAGTTACTGCAAATAGATCCAAAGATTGGACACTGGCCATGATTGGACTAGTCCTGTAGTAAATTATGTATTGGATGTTTAACTATGCTTACTAGTATAGCCTAGGAAGAAGTCCACTCGACAGACATAGAACTACAGGTTTTAAACTTAACAAAGTTTTATTACTTGAAGTTGAGGGCAAAGTAGTATATGGGCCCCCCCCCTCCCTAATTTTGACATTCTCAGCTAACCCGGGTAGCCAAAACTGGGCTTTTTGTTGATTTCCCCTTTTTGATATGTACAAGGATGCCCTCGGACGTCAGTATCAATTTCAGCAAGTAGAGAAGGGAGATGGCCGGAAGACAGGCAGTCCGTATCAAACACGTTATAGCGCTGCGTGGTGCACTTTACAATGACTGGCAGAATCGGCCATCATCAACTTTTGATCCAGACTTCTCTTTAAAAAAATGAGGCTACTGTTGCCGGGTTTACGTTTTAAGGCACAAGAGTAAGCCACGTGTAGCTACTATAATTTTGGAAGCCAATTCCAAAAAGGTTGAGATTTGCGGTTTTGTTCAAAATCGAAGACCGAAAAAACGGCACTTTTTTCGACAAATTTCAAGTGTTACTACTGGTTATAAAACACATTTCTTCTTTTTATCACACCACTTTGCCGTGTAAATAAATGTGCACACAGATTATAAACATGGATGTTTTATCTTCACCCTTACTTCTGTTCGATCGTGTTTACAAAACAATAATAATTTGCGAATTTCGGCTCAGCATAGAACTTTTTTGCTTTGCCCCTTCGTTTCAAAACGTCCACTTCCGGGATCTCAATTTCCGGTTCCGCATGCGCATATGCGTTTGCTCAGGTGAATATGGCGCGTGGTCGGTGATCCAGCACAGCAGATCGCTTCATGGCAATCAGACTGAAGTGTGTTTTTACGCAGAGGATACCAAGAAGTAGGCGCTTCGCCAAGGGGTTTCGTCCCAGAGTATAATTCTTTACCCATTTGCGCTATTATAAGTAGAATCTTTTCACAAATTATTATCAACAAAATTCTGCTGCATGCAGTCCGTGATAGGCCCGTATAGTGTCGTATTAATCACTGTGCCATTCTTGCGTAGACAAAGCAGGACATTAGGGGTTACACGAATCATTAATGCTCTAGAGGGGCAAGTAAGATGAATACACTAATTCAGTTATGGAATAAAAGAAGCGGGTACCTTTGAGTGGTAATGTCACTTGTCATGCACCGGCGTAGTGCTCAGAATACGCATTGATAAGTGTAGTAAAATCATAATTTCCACTTTTGCTAAGAGAATTGTATTTCTAAAAGGGAGGCCACCTGGATGATAAGAAGGCCGTTTGCCACACAAGAAATATATCAATTTAAAGCGGCACTGGCACATTTTCACAAAAAAATTAAATTTCTTCCAATTTTTTTTTTTAAGAATGAATTTCAATTTGTCTAGGCCATTGGAAGAACAGCGATATTTTACACAAAAAATGCACACCCCAAAACAGATAGGAATTGAGATGAGGATAAAGAATCCAGGTTAGATTTGTATGCAACTTTAAGTTTTCCAAAACTTTAATCAACAAATTGTGTATATTACATGAATATTTTTTGACTAGTACTACATATTAAAACCACAGTGTGCATAGCTGGGGGAAACATGCATACGGGCGTGCGGTGTTCTTGTGTTAAACGCCATGTCGTCGTCTGTGAATTTAGCGTCGCCGGCGACGTTAAATTATAAAAATCGTTATGTTTACCCATAAGGAAGCTGATATGGTCTTAATCATTTCAGGTGAGAATTTTGGTATAAAAAAAGCCTTACAAACCATGCAAACATATCGATTTTGGAAAAAATCTATGGGGCGCACTAGTTTTCAAATGTGCCAGTGTCTCTTAAAGGCTGACTCCGAGATTTCGAAATATAATTTGTTTGTGTAGTAATTAATAATAATTATGAAGAACTAAAGATAGTCCCTAAAATGCGTAATTCAAAGTTAGAGATGAATCAGATTTGGTTTTCATGCAGTAAAATTTATGCACAGTATAACAACATCAGGGAATAAAACAAAGTTGTGATTTCTATACGAAGGACTTCGATTTGAGACTTATTATTTAACACAGGATTATAGTAGGATTTTATTCGTCAGTTCATTAAAAGTTTTTGGGGGTGTCGACGATTCCACTCGTTCTGAGAGGGTGTATAGCTTTACCCACTAATTCAAAAGA
>JAMKCH010083087.1:0-43461 GCA_023653785.1 Ophioderma brevispina
GCCAAATCAGCTGAAGAAAAAGGGAAGAGTATGAGAGTGAGAGGTGTTCGAGAGACGGGGGAGGGGGGGAACCTGGGTAGGATGGTGTGCCGACTTTTGAACTAGGACTTAGGAAACGGATTTTGTTCTTTTAAATTCCGGGCCTTAGATGTGGATTTGGAGGAAATATGCCAGATGCAGACTTAGAACTCAAGTCGGCTTCAATGTAAAGGTTGCATTTCATGGGATTTCAACACCTCTGCTTTTATTAATTATCATAGATATCCTTGAGAAAGTTATTCTCAAAAATTTGAGCTCATCCGATCTTGCGGTTTGTGTGTTATGATTAAATTGATCAGTTTCCCACGGCCCATAGGCCTACTGTGCTGTATTTCTGTGTTTAGGACAGAAAATACCAAAAAGTGCGAATGTCTTACATATGCAACAGAATTTGCACGTAAAATTGGGCACAGTGGATTACTAAGGCTAACGGTCAGAGGAAATAAAAATCTGAATATTTGTTAGGTGACGTCGGGGGGCCGGGCTGTGGATCACGAAATGCCCCCTTAAGCTTTGAGGCAACGATTTCCCAAAAAGGGGACCTCAGAACGAAATTATGCTCAACGAGTGGAAAGTATTAGAACTAGTGCTGGAGTGCTGTAGAGGAATGAAATGGGGTATTCGGCAAAGGAGAACACTGGGGTGTTGGAAGGAGAACATGGAAGTTGGGGGAGTGGACCGGGGAACTATTGGGAAGAGAATCTGGGTTAATTCAGAAAAGATAACATGTTGTCTGGAACGGCGACCCATGAGTATTTGGGGAACTGGGCCATATTTGGGGTAGTTGTGAAGGGCACCTGTGTAGATGAGAATCTTAGTTCCTTGAGAAGGATGCTCGGTGGCGCTGGGATGGGGCTCAGAGACAGATGAAAAGGGATCTTGTGTAGTTGAGATGGGGCATTGTGGCAGTTAGGACCTTAGACACTGGGGAGGTCAATAAAATGGACTTAAAGTTGCAAAGGGGCCCTGGGTTATTTAAAACAGGGGCCCTATAGGGCGGTGACAAAGTTTCTAACATTCAGTGGGACGTCTGTAAGGTTCCGTACGGAACCTACCAACCCCCCGTAACGAATCGCGAAAGCCGAGAACCCGGCCGAAATTCTATTTTTGTTCTGTATTTGTGTGTAACACTTAAGTTAGTTGAGGTTACTGCATTTTCACTCTTAGCGTTTAGCAGTGAACTCGTTAATCACTATTTCAATTAATAATTCCTATAAATGCTATCTGATTTCTATGTGAAAATCCATTTTTATTGGTACTGGGGCCCCAATTTCATATCTTGTATTTCATTGTTTGATGTGATGATGCTGATGAACAAAAATAAAATTTGAATGGATGATTTTTGATGATTGATTGATATTCGGTTTCACTGATGGAATGCATGACCCGAGCAGTAATTGGTTGGAATAGATCACACCACATGCATTTTGCAGGGTGTGACGTCGTAATTAACACGTCGTGCCTCGATTTGTTGTGGTTTCCGAATTACTTTGGACGTGTGTGATCGCAATGGAGTACGGTTCACGGCGGAAACTAGACTCCTTATAAATATTGTGAGTGTCCGGTAAAAGTTTCTTCGTGTTTGCCATTGCTAGTTGACGTCTGATCTAATGTTTGATATCATAGAGCAGATAAGTTGAACTGATCAATAATACAGTTGCTTGGCATTTGGCTGATAAGAGTTCGAAATGGCAGAAAGCTAAATCTGATCAGTCTGCCGGTTGCTAAGACCACTAAATGGCAAGACGAAAAAAATATATTTGAATTAACCGCGACCACTTCATTCATCAAAAAGCTTGCAAGAAATAAACAAAAAATGTGAGAAACCACTTTCTTGTAGGTGTAACAAAAACGTTTTGAAATGGCTATATGGCTTCATATTTGTTAAAAACATTGTAAAAATATCAACATTGCACTTTTTGTAAAGTATGGGATTGTAAAACTAAATATACACGGTGTATTAAAGTTTTAATTATACTAACTTTCAGAGTTGCTATGTATATCGCCCTATTCTTGAAAAATATCAATACTGAAATGCTAGAAAATGGTTTTAATGGTTACAAATTATATTTTATGATGCATAGTTGTCCTAAATAAGAAGAAAAATTGGTTCTGATATCAGAATTGTCATAAACAAGTTTTTCAATATTCTCCCCTTAAAACATTTTCGCTTGCAAAAGGCCCCCCGTGATCGTCACCAAGTCAGCACAGGCTGCCCTGGAATGCCTGTTCAACTGTCCCTTAGCCTCTTACAATGGCTACAGAATGTAGTAGCCATTGAACGAGGCTAAGGCTACAGAATGTAGATTGGACAAAAACCTAACGTGTTCTCTCATTCAATTCAAGTTGAGCGACCCGCTCTCATTGTCATTGCTTATACACAAACAAAATAATAATGCAGGACCTTGGTTTACTGTGTCAATTGCATAGTAACGGGGGAAATGGGAAAAATCGAACAACCTGTTGAAAATGAACATTTACTGTACATTTGGTTATACTTCACCTCTCCCTAGCTATGTCCATGGGGAATTTCAAAACTGTAAAGATGTTCGATTAAATCAAATCGACAATTTCCATTACCTTCTCAGGTCCAAATTCCATGAAAGGAAAAGTCTTCAAAATTAATGATTTTGTATTTGTCTTTAACCAAATTTTGATTTTCTTTAGAGTCGGCATGCGAATTAATTGTATAAAGAAACAAATGTGGATTTTACAACGGAAATTTAGCCTCAATAATACTTCCAAAAAAATGTCATATTAAGAAAAGGACATTTTGGGAGAGCGCCCCCATTCAAAAGTTGATATTTTGGCACCGTACGTTGGTAATGTCTAGGAAACTATACCTGCCGAAGAGACTGCTAAGAAATGCGTATTTATCATAAGATAAGCGATTTTGTAATTAGAATTGGGGATCACGGATTGACTTAACGGCGAGCTGGAATGCACGTTATGTCGTCCATGATGAATAGTGCCACATCGAGAAGATAACCTTAACTGAACTTGCCTAAACCAATAAAACAACTAATGGATGAGCGTAGGACACGTACCTGGTCGCTATTTCCCGGCTATTTTCACATGGGAAAGGCCGTTTCCAGCAGCCGTTGACGGGATCCCGATAATAATGATTTATTACCCCCAAATTCCTTCGTTTGTGCCGCACAGACCATTTTCGAGCTTAAACATTCACAGGTATAGTTATAGCCGTTACCAAGCAAAACCGTCTCTAAAAATCTCAATTTTTTTGAAAAATTGGGGGCGCTCTTCAAAAAAAGGTGCTAATATTGCTTTAAAGTTTCCAACGAAAACAATCGTTTACGGGCTGCGTCCTGTTATGCAACAGGATCGATTTCCTCTAAACATGCTAAACGACAAAGCCTTTAGGTAGCAACCGAAGACTGTGATATGCCACATCATGCCCTTGTGTACATGTAGAAGGGTCTTCAAATGGAAAACGTTAATTACTGGGTATATTCATGATATTTCACCATGGAATTATAACTCTTTATATGACTTGTAGCTAAGTACTTAAAGTTTAACGGTTAAATGTTTCCGGAAATCTGGATTGTAAGAGTGAACTTTTATCGACGGGTGTTATTACGTAATCCATAATGGATTTCAGTGACCTAGGTATAAGGTCAAAACACAAACGCAGGGTGACGACGGTTGAACCATATTCATGATTAAGAATAGAAACTGGTTCCAAGCGGCGAGTAAATTATAACCGGTGCTTGAGTTTTAAAGGCCACCTTAGTGTTCATTACATCTGCTATTTTGGTTCTTGAAATGAACTTTGGCATTGACTGGCAGGAGATCGGATCCCAAGACCTTTTGCAATCATCTTGCCGCAATTCTTCCTACTTCATATTGACCACCTGGCGCTACACCATTTCCGCCAACTGCGGATGCCAAAATTTGGAGTGATCATGTCAAGTAAGGCATTACCAATTCGAGTTGCTGTCACAACGCATGTGTCTATTTGAGTGGACAACCCCTGGAGGCCTGCAAGTAAACAAAATATTATAGAAAAGTTCTATCTTCAAAATATTGTGTAGTTTTGAGAACAGTGTTGCGTTTTCGGTGTAGAAACTGAAATGGCACATGCGTAATCTTGTTTTGTATGGTTGCCATCAAACATGCGTCAACATGGAATAAGCAAAGGGAAATGAGAATGGTCGTGAAATGCGGTCCATGCTGGACGCTGACATTTTAAAACAAGATGGCGGTTTCTTAATTTCCACCGATTTATGGTCTATCGTGTTCTCTACTTGATATGAGAGCCTGGCACTGCCCACAATACGCCCCATGAAGTACCATGGGAAACAAACTGCGGTTTTGATGGTAGAAGCAATATGGCATATTGCAAAGGCCCTATTCAATACTGTGCTAATATTGAGGTTAACCATTAAACGGCAGTGTTGTGTTTATTTTTGGAATGAAATGGATTGAGGGCTCTTATTTCCGGACGACAATGAAAAAAAGAAGCCCTTTCATCTAATATCAAAATCGATATTCTTCCGGGTCAAATCAGGGGGGGCCCAAAGCCGATCGGAACACGCACATTTAAATATAAAAATAAGTCACTATATGAAACGACAACCCAAAATACACAGCGCCATACGTTATGTGATAAGGTTGCGAAAAATACGTCACTATTATGAAAACGACAATAACCTACCGCGCACTGAGACGTATCACAAAAATCTCACTATGTTGAAACGGCAAACTTATACTTCAAATGCAGATACGACGCGTAGAATAGATTTTCGACAAAAGACGTCGTGTAATGATGCAGACCAATTTAAAGATTTTGCAAAACACGCCATAGTTAGCAATAGCTTACTCATTAAGCCACTTCGCTGTTTAAAATTTGGTGGACTTTGTACAATAGTACCCCCCCAACTATAAAACAAACTTATATACCAAATTCTCAAAAAGTAAAAAAAACTGTGGATACGTCATATGTGAAGCGGGCCGAAAATACTACTACCGGGAATTACGTTCTTGTATCTCAATCAGCGTTTTTCTGTTACCTTGGGTCTCCATCACTCGATACCACCGCCTACATCTTCCTTGCTCTCAAAATACCTTAGACGTCCGTGGCCGATTTTTAAGTAAGTTTTACCTGAAAAGTTGACAATAGATGGTAGAAATTTTATGCCGTAATTATGAATTCTAAAATTGTAAGCTGGTGTAAAGGGATTACCGGTATGTCTTGGTAGGCCAATGTTCAATTACAGCTTATTTATAGTATCAGAGTGAAAGTGAATATAATAGAAATAGTTTCCATATTTTCAAAACAACCAAAACCAAAAATAAACCGTTTTTCAGTCGGGCCAATGACTGCTCGGGAAATGATTTGTCGATGCGTAAATATTAACCATCATCCATTAGACTTTGAAAGATTATTGCAACCATGACGTTCATTGACCAAATGATTTTATTTGGAATATTTAAGTTGGTTTGCGTAGGTTTTCAATATTATACAAAATCAGAATTTCTGAAGTCGAATATTTAATGGTAAATATTAATAATATAAAAAATGCCTTTTTCTGATCACGTATGTCCGGACTGTCTAACATTTAAAGCTTTCTTGAACTCTGACTTTCACTTTTTCCACGTAGTGTGTCTTTGAAAACGTCTATTCGTTTGTTTTTAATTACCATCAAGGAGGGGTTTGAGTAAATCCACAGTGCACCAGGTTTTGGGAAAATTTCATTCAATAAGGTCATGTGATTATACAAAACCCTAATCCGAACACATAAAAAAAGGATTTTTACACTCATTTTAGCACACAAAGGTTCAAGTGCTAGTACTTAGTGAATGTTTTGCATGATCTGAATGTCTGGTGGTTCTTAAAATTGTTGAACACTTTATCCCTAAGTACTGACACGTGTTTAGTATATTACAGTATAGGCACATGGCAAATTTTGCAATGCATTGTGGGATTGATTCAAAAACACACTCTGATACCATCTGAATATGTGATTGGAGGACACATATAGATATCCGCCTCGTTGTCCTCATTTCATGAGCAAATAGTAGGCATGTTACGTAAATCTGCACTTCATCTTCATTTAGCTCGATTCTTAACGTTTGCGTGGTGCAAAAGCCTACATTCAGGTTGAGGTGTGTCGGAAGAAGCGATTTGAAGTGTGTAAAACCACCAGTACAAAGGAGAACTCTATTTGACTGGATAACTTGACCATCCTCTGTTACTAATTCAAGAACTTTACACCTTCCCTCTTCATGTTTTTCATAGATTTGGTCGACGATATTATTGAAAACGTCACACCCTTGTAAATGTGCAGCTGTTTTCTGAGCAAGTACCTGTTTCCTTGGATTCACCATTCCGCATTTTGATAGCTGTAAGACACACTCATTGCCTTCCCTGATTGTTAGGTAGGGGAATCTTTGCATCAGCTGGGCATTCTTTAACAGCAGGTGGTTCAATCCGAGAATTTCTGACGTTCTTTTGGAATTGACAACGTATGGACTACCCGCCTGGCCGAAATTTATATTACTTTACTACTATACTACTGCATTTGGTGTAAAATGTGACCCCTGCGAAGAAGAATGAAATCAACTGGTTATAGCAAATTTCAACTTGTGACCCCATCTTACCCTTTTTTCTTAATATTAAATTTATGTGCTATTTCTTTTCCTCGGGCCCTCAGTTTTGTTTTGCATTAATAAAGCGCCACTCACAAAATTGTACAATATTGTGGTTTTTCAGGGTGGTAAGATAATTTGAGGAATCATAAAGAGAACCAGACTTTAAATGTATTGGAGGCAACCACCGAAATACAATATCTCGCCCATTTCAAACCAACAAACACAATAAACCAGGCATAGCCTGCAAAAGAACAAACAGCCCAAAGCCCGGCAAAAATGAGTTGTCTGCGGTGTAAGTGTGATATCTTTGATTGCTCTATTGTTATATTGGATAAACAGCCCAACAACAAGAAAAGGCTTCAAATGAATACTCGTGCTAGTTCCGGCCATGGACTTGTAGAATCTGCGATCAACAATCACGATCTAAGGTGAGCTAGTGGACACAATTTTGACTTTGATCAAGTTTGGATCAATTTTGGATCGGGAGCGAGGACCAGTTTTGGTTTGAACGTGGAGTAAAAAAGGTTCATTGGGTCAAAAAAGACAGAAAAACTATCTTCATCGCAGGTAAGGGGTCAAGCATAATCTATCTCACGCTTGGGACAGACTACATTTACCTGGACTTCATCCGACTTCATCCAGTCTCTTCATCCGCCGAAAATAAGCAGGTCTCAAAGGTGAACATCATCACAACCCAGCTGAAGACCGGGTGATTGTTATCAACCGCAATGTTGGTTGCTCCAAGTAAGTTTTAATCTGATGGTCTGATGTGGTTATTTTTTATACAATATTGTATCGATTTGCTTGAAACTTTACACCTTAAGGACTATTTTTACATGTATCTATGATTGTCCAATCACATGACATTACTTCTGTGTAACCAATCAAAATAGACCTTTATATCCGTAGGCCCTATGCGTCTTTTTACCATGTCTATGATTAATGGCTAATTCCATTAATCCCTAACGCCTTCGGAAATGATTACCAACTGGACGAGTAGGGACGTCACCGCAAAAAGGGAGCTAGCGCTATTTTATGGTTAGATCTAGGAGGAATTTCCAAAAAAAGGCTGAGGTTATCCGTGATTTTTGGTCAATTTTTGAAAAGTGGCAAAAATGGCATAGGGAGACTATTGATTCTTCGAATAACCAACTCAAATCGACAGTAGGTTCCATGGAGTTACAAATTGACCCTTCTTTATCCTCCAGACCTATGTCGGCATCTGTACATGGGTAATTGATTGATCATAATAGAAATCTGACAGTTCAAATCGGACGTTTTAAGCCCGTTTCGCATCGTCACCACAAGTAATCCACATGCTCGCTACCTATTAAAGGTAAGTCTGTTTAAATCTCTTATGTGTTTCTTTGTAGTTTGTACAATCAAATAGAAATTCAGCAGAGGGTATTTGTGGTGTTCTTTGAACTAGACGCAAAATAGAAGAGGTAGGATCCCACCGGCATCACTAAGGGATCTACGAAGTCACAATTAAGTTCTTCTTTTAATGGAAACTCCGAATTTCAAATCAAAGACACTTCAAGACTGACCTCATAGGTACAAAAGAAGTGATGTATGTTACACTGGTCTATTGTTATCTTCAATTCAAGATTATTTTAAAAAGTGTTTTAGTTTTTTTAATTGTTTAGTTTTTTTGACAGTTTGTACAGTTTGTACTCTTCGCCATTTTGATCTAAAATGATTCCGGACATTTTGTCTGTGATGCGTGCTTCATCGTAATTTGTGCACCAAACAATAACGTATCTGAATATTTCTGTAAAAATGTAGTGAAATAGTAAAGGTAAAGGGGTGTCTTGGCAGTTAAAAGGGTATCATGTGGTAAAAATAAATATCCTTGTTTCAAACTTTTGCATTGTTTAAGGTTGTTTTTGGAAAGCAGGCCCACGTATAAAATAGGAATAATATCTGAAAAACGACCCAAGGGAGCCCCGGGGGTCAAACGTGAGAGTCTGGTGACTATCAACCTTCTCACGTGTTACGTATCTTATGAACAATCGGTCTTGCAACACAGCTGGATAAAAGCCAGGTATCCCATTACGTACCTAACTCCGTTTTTGGACCAATTCGGAACTTGAACGAAGCAGGATTTGGACTACCCGGATTTGACTACGCGTCAAATCTTGCAACTCTGTAATTAGTCATTTTTGAACTGGCATTCAGCAACACTGGGCCCGTAAGGACCCGGGCGATTGTTGCTAAAAAACCAGGAGGAATTAAGGTTATTTTGCTGTTTAGGCTAATTTCGCTGCGTGGCCCGACTACATATTTTTCATGTAAGGGTTTGCTTATTAGATCTAGGGCGATTAGCTGCTAAAGACCAAATTAAGCGGTCCGCTATTCGCTGCCGTGGCCCGGTTACGTGGGGAAGTGTACTACCCTCCTATAGTATACGTTTTGGTGCGGCCAACTTTCTATCATTAGAGCAATTCATATCGATCGCATCATAAACTAACCAAAAGACCGGTGTGGGGTGCGATCAGAAACCGGGATGGCCGGTACATCAACACCCCATCCTAGATAGGTTTTGCGGAAAAACCGGTAGGTGGCCGACAATTTATTAGACAGCTAGCGGGTAATTTCTTGCGGACTGAATTGGTGTACACTACCGCACAAGATTCGGTAAAAGTATGTCGCATGGCCACGGCAGCGACACTTTCTACCTAGCCGGGCCACGGCCAGCGAAACTTTATACGGCAGCGGATCCTTTTTTTCCAGGTGTGGCCCTGACGTGGAACTAAGGGTTGGTCGGGCCTAGCCCGGCCACGGCAGCGAAACTTCTACATAGCGGGGCCTCGGCGCGGAACCTCAGAGGTGACCTGACCGGTCCCTAAACTACAATCCCTAAGATTAAATTTTAAATAACTAAATTTAGAGTGTACGGTTTTATTTTAAATATATGAAAAGAAACAGTCAAGAAACATGCAGGGGTATCGGTGCAGAATCTCACATTTTTTCAAAAGTGTGTCCATGTGTTCTTCTCATGGTATAAACTGAAGATAAATATTTGCAATGTCCAAGAATAGGTTCTCCATAAATTCTTAGATTAACTAATCAACTTGGATGCTGTTGCATTTGCTGTTAAAATCAAAATACATTGAATATAAATTAATAGAGTAAATCATTTAATCTAAATTCAGATATTTTTTTTCTCCTTTATTTCAGAAAGTCGAAGCGTATTTAGTTCAGGTACCGACCATGGACCTTGTTATATATCGATATAAGCTATTCTAGTCGTTCAGGCCAGTTGTCCTGCTGAAACGGTGGAATACAGATGACCACCTTGAAAAGTCAAAATGGCCACCGAAACACATAAAAACACATCTGTTAATTACTCAAAAGCTGTAATTGTTATATTGCTGTCCAGTCCAACAATACCCATTGTGACAAATAAAATATGATAATTAACCACATAATAGAATGGTCGCCAATACACAAAGGATTTGATAATTTATCTACTTTGACCTACAATGGTAACTCGGTTATAATAATTTGCAGACTGAGTGTTTGCAATTTTCCCTAATTTGTTTTCCCTAAAAGAATTGTTTTCAAGTTTTAAGCACTCAATGCAAAAGCTATTTGAGATTTTAGTAAATTTTTATTATAAAGACATAGTGTTCATGTAGGCTGGGTGAAACATTACTGGAAAAATAAGGCCATTTTAAAACAACCACTACAGGTACCAACAAACCACTGCTCCAAAAATATTGAGGAAAGTTGACGCTGACTATAGTCAGTTCGGACTACATGGCGTTGGGTATGTTATTTTATAGTATTATAAATGTTTATATTTATGAGATTGAAGGAACTTTTCGCTTTACTCCACACAATTGAACTTCCTGTCATTCATAATAGTCAGTCTTAAAGCCACTATCAGTGAATTTTTTTCAAAATGTAACAAAAAGAGCCCCCTATTGTTCATCAAAGTGCATGTTTTGGCACTGGTTTGTTGGAAACTAAATGTTGACGGTAACATGCCGTATTTGTGAAGAAATGACGATTTTTGATGCTGTGTTTACTAATAAATTCGACTTTTTTATGTGTAGAAAAGTGTAAGTCGCATTGGCATATTCAGGACCCGCTTGAAAATATAAAAGTGGTCTGTTTATCATACTATTAGATACTAGTTATATTTAGAACAGGCCAACGATGGATGTACTAGCATGATAAGGAATACTACAACATATGCAATTTATCAGTTACCGCACTATAATGGGTTAATGTGTGCCAATTTGGACAACAAACAAATTAACCTGATTCGGACTTTTTTAACTTTTACCCACTCCCTACCATCCCCCATAATAACACATCCTTTCAAAATAACCACCAGCCTCTGACCCCTGTTTTGAATTTGTGGCTGTCTAATGTATGAGCATTGCATACAGGCCTTTGTGGGGGGGTGTGTGTTTCGGGTATTGTTAGACAGTCCACTCCTCACCACAATAGCTCCTCTACCAAAATCACAAGCTTTGCCCAATTTGCAGGTCACCAAGTTACTCATGGAACTAATAGCACTAGTCCTCAAGGGTGCTTTTTGGTTCTGATGAAAAAGATTTAGAGCTATCCTCTCTTTGTTCCAGCCAGCTCATTATTATCAGTTTCAAATAGCATTTATTATAATTGATACTTCTTACTTGTATTTGGCAAAAGAAAGAATTACATTCAAACAGGGGAATAAAATAGCCAGCGGGGATATGATTGACGGATTTGGATTAAATCATTTTAGCGACATGTGGAAATCTTCGGTGTACCTGCAGGGAAGGGTGCTGCTATACAAAAAACCAAACCTTTGTTTTAGTCGCCACAATTAGTTGTACAATAGTCATTAGGTTATGCACCTAAAATGATGGAAACTGAATAACTGATACATTTAAACTTTGTACGTATCCGTATGGAAAATCATAATGTAAAATCAGGGATGGAACCTTTCATCAGTTTAAAATAAATGAAGAAAGCAACTCGCAATACTAGGAACTCGCATGTGACAACTCACAAATTTCAACGGGTTCAGGAATCGCGATTCGCAAAAATCAACTCGCACCCCACAATTCAACTCGCAAACTCCACCACATTTTAACTCACAACAGCAGTAGGGAAATTCGCAATAGTACCCTCACAAATAATCTGTCCTTTTTTGCATTGTAATGGTTATAAATAACAACAGTAGCGTCGTAGTTTTTTATTTTTACCTGAGGGTGACGGTTCATTTTGTCCAATAAACACACTTTAACTACCAGGTTACATCACTACAGGGTTAAGATGGTAAGCAGCTGCCGAGCCCCAATTTAGACCAGCACCAACCACACATAAATCGTACAATGTAGATCTACTCTCAGCCATTTTGTTGTATGTAATAACCGGGTAATAACATGTTTCGAACAGGCTGCGGTTCTAACTAACATAAAATCTCATTAGAGGACTCCCTGGTGAACCCATAGTACAGAAAAAATAGGAAGATCTGTGGTTGAACTTGGTTGAACGAGGAAAGCGGGTAGTGGTCTTTAGAAGTCCCAAGTATGGTAGTATTTAATGAATTATGAAATTTCATTTTGTTTACAGTAGCCAATAGTTTTGGAAGTTTTTATATTAATTATGTGTCGTTTCAATCATATCTTGTATCATCTATGTTTTATATGTGCGTGCATGTTCATTTTCTGTCTTTTTATGTGATTGTATGGCATTTTCTATCCTTTTCTGCCCTTGTATGTTCTTTCTGTGCTTGTAATTTTCGTCCTTTTATTGCTTGTATGTCATTTTCTGTCATTATGTATTTATGTCTTTTCATGCCTTTTCTGTGCTTTGTATGTCAATTTTCTGTCATTTGTGCTTGTATGTCAGTTTTGTCCTTTTATGTGCATGTATATGTCATTTTCTGTCCTTTATGTGCTTGTATGTCAGTTTCTGTCCTTGTAGTGCTTGTTTATCATTTCTCTCCTTTTCTGCGCTTGTATGTTCGTTTTTCTGTGCTTGTCATTCTGTCATTTTATGTGCTTGTATGCAATTTTCTGTCCTTTATGGGTGTATGTCTTTTCTGTCCTTTTCGTGCTTGATGGTCATTTTCTGTCCTGTGTTGCTGATTGTCATTTTTCGGTCCTTTTGTGGTGCTGTATGTCATTTTCTGTCCTTTTGTGTGTTGTATGTCCTTCTGTCCTTTTTGTGTGCTCTTGTATGTAATTTTCGTCTTATGGCTTGTATGTCAGTTCTGGTCTTTTATGTGCTTTGTTACGTTCATTTAGTCCTTTCTGTTACTTGTGTGTCATTTTTCTGTAGTTTTTGTGCTTGTAAGCACCTGTATTCATTTCTGTCCTTTTATTGATGGTATGTCATTTTCTGTCGTTTTTTGTGCTTGTAAGCTTTGTACGTCATTTTTTGTCCCTTTTTAGTGCTGTAAGGCTCTTGTACGTCCTTTTTCTGTCCTGTTATGTGCTGTATGTATTTGCTGTCCTTTAGTGATTGTATGTCATTTTCTGTCCTTTATTGTGCTTGTATGTCATTTTCGTCCTTTTATGTGCTTGTAGGTCATTTTGACATACAAGCAATTATGGAATATGCATGCTACAACTGTAGGACAAACATAACAAATTGTAGTCTCTGCAAAAAGAGCATGCGATGGCTGCCCATGTTGATCAAACAAGAAATGACATGTAGCCAGTGACCAAGCAGTCTAGAAACAACTCAATATGACTTTTCCCCTTTTTTGCATGCCAGGTCAATTAAGAAGTGTAGGATGCTAACATTTTATAAGCACCCCCATATCAAAAAGTGGCCAAGCACACAAGCAAACACACAGTTACACACACACACGCGCGCGCGCGCGCGCGGACTAGAAAAATGAATTGACATTAAGTACCTAGGTCATCGTTTTGTCCTCGCTTCGTATGTTGGCAAACTTGTTTTTGTTCCTCGTTTGTATGTGGGCGCCAAAACATACATACACACACCACACCACACACACACACACACACACACAAACACAAACACACCCACAAGGCTCACACACACACATAGGTTAACTGAAAATTGTCGAAAAGGAAGTAGGGCGGGGTTCACCTGTCGGAATACCCATTACCCGAAGGTCTCAGAAAGTAGGCGCCTGATTTTTTTTATTAGGGTTAGAGTTAAATTAATGTTCGTTGTAATAGTGTTGTCAAATGAGACTATGGACCTTAGGAGACAATTTTTTTAAGATTTCTTTTTGTTTAACACTGTTGATCGCGGTTGTCATATACTTAAAGACCTATCAGTGATTGTGTGTCCCGAAGAGTCAAAATATTTTGACATTTGCAGGAATAGTTTAAAGGTTAAGGTAAACCTGTAGAATTCTCATAAGTTTACTTTTACAACAGAAAAATGACAAAAAGGGAAGAAACGGCAGTGTTCATAGTACGACTCTCCATTCAATTACGTGTTGTAGTACGTGTCCAAACGGACACTAATGACTAAAATATCCCTTTTGTCCTTATTAGGTTGCCTCTGTCCTGATCATTTTAGGGTATGTTAGACTACCTATAACTTGGTTACAGACATGTAACAATCGGATTTTTTCGATTTTCTGATTTAGCAATCACTGATGGTGCCTTTAAATTGGTTAAAAAAAACCCCTTTAAAACAAAATGAAGTAGACAAGCAACCATGTTCACTGCATTTGTGATTTTCATAAAGACGCAACTAAATCATAATTATAAAACAACAAATTAAAAAATAAATTTTATTATCTCGAGGTGAATTAAAGCAACTCGCAAGTGGATGACCTCCGCATACTTTCAACTTACAAAATCGAACTCCAACTCGCATAAGACCCACAACTCGCACTCGTACATTGTTGTGTGTTTTTGTGTGCAACCTCGGAGTCGCATCTCGTAACTCGCAACCCCCAACTCGCAAAATACCTACACCTAGTATATACATACATGTTTGGAGTTCAAACACAAAATGGCTAAGTGTAAATCATACGATTTATGTGTGGTTGGAGCTGGTCTATGGGGCTCAGCAGCAGCAATCATCTTTCCTTGGATTTACCTGGTAGTAAGTGTGCTTATTGGACAAAATGGAACCGTCCACCTCAGGTAAGAAGTCCCGGTGTAACACAAATTGAGCCCCAATAATATGATAGATAGGGGTCTACATAGGTTGCCAAATTAACACGGCTGTCGCCGTGTCCCGATTTAAGCTCACTTGGAGTGTCGCGGTTCGCTTTTTAGCCCCACTCACGTGTCGCGTTTTCCGATCTTTAAGATTGTGTGTCCATCGGATTCGATCATTTTATTGGCTCGCATGTTTGGATTTTTCTGCCTACAATGGTCCATGAAATCCGCATTTAGAGAGCGTCTATTGCCGATTTGTTGGCTAACGCTCTGTTTTTTTAGTAATGATCAAGTAGCATTATTTACTCCAATTTGAGCTGAAATTGTGGAGAATCGGTTAGAATCCAGTTGCGATAAATCCCCGGGAATAACATTTAACTTTATCAATTTTTCATTTTCATATGACTGAAAGAGAAATCATGGCGGCGGGCCGGCGCGGCTCGGCAGCTGCCGGGCAGTGCGGAAGTTGATACACAAATTTCATTTACAGAGATGAATTATTAACCCGATTATTAAAAAAAATGTTAACACATATTACTGGTACTGTCTTGAGGATGAGTAAGAACTAAAAGACTCTCAGGCCGCCAGGGAAGATCGCGTTTTGGAAGGTATTTTTCGTACGTCCTTAGACTTCTATCGCTTGTAAGTTGTTTCCCACACGTTGGGTGTCGCGGTCCAAAGCTATAAACGGAATTATGAAAGTCGGGACGGTCGGTTTTTATTTCCCCCCCAAAAGTCGCGTGTCGAACGATAACATAATTTTGGAAAATTTCCCGTCCGCTCGATAAGAAACTGCGTGTCGAAAGCTCGCGGGATCGAAAGGCCGTGTCTCGCTGTCGCGCGTGTCGATTTTTACCATGTAGACCCCTATAGATATAACTGAATAAACCGTAACCTTGAGGCGTGCAGTGCCGTGCAATGGCGAACACATTAAGCAGGACAAGCTAGGACACTCGGTCACAAGGACACGATGTTCACGACAACGGTATTTTTGGTATACCGTGATCAATAGACCAGTTCACATCCTATGTCACTTCTTTTTGTTGCCTGCGAATCCATTCCTGCGAATCATATGCCCCTAGTAATTAAAACTCAACAGATACAATTGCCAAGTGGTGTAACAGTCAGTCCGATCTATTTCAGATACCAGGCCCTAACATGTTTACAAGCATTTCTATAGCCGCGCAAAAAGGTCATATGACAAAAAATACCGTGGGACACCATGTCAATGTAATGCGCCTAGTAATTCATCAATTGTGCGTAAAAAAAACGGTGCTTTTGTCAAACTTGAAATGAACAACAATCTGGCTATCTCTGTGTATGTGTTTGGTCTATAGTGAAAAGGTCACCACATAATACCGAAATAACAAAGTGAAATATCTGCGAATTTGTCACCATTACATTGAGTTATGGTTTCAATCCACCCAAATTGCACGCTGGGCTTGCATACATGGTACGGCCTTTCGTGATTCCAGCACCTTCTGTTTTATATCATTGTTCACTAGATATCCGTGAGAAAAGCTTATTCACAAATTAGAGTTGATCCCAATCTTGCGGTTTTGTGTTATGAGCAATTGCTTGTTTCCCACGGTCCCATAGGCCACTGGCTATGTAATTTCTGTCCTTTACGGACAGAAAATACAAAATTGCTAATTTCTTACAGTAATACGACCGAATTTACACGTAAGATTATAGTACACGTTGGTAACTATAGGCTAACATTTCAGATGATATCAAATTCAACTTTTTTTTTTAGGAGTCGGGGTACGAGCTTGTGATCACGAATGCCCCTTTAATACGACTTCATTGAAATGTAACGAGGTAATATATTAATTGTATAACTATTTCGAAGCAAAAGGTTGCAAGTTGCAATATATGGACATATTTCGGCATTTTGGCTGTATAAACTAATGTAAAGCATGCATGTTTACCACACTGTTCTCATCCCTGCTAGAGGCTTTGCCAGAGCTAGTAAAACTATATTTAATTATGTTTGTTAACTATCTATTTTTCAGTGCCTGATTTTGGCAAATATGTTATCGGTTCCCGAACTTGTACTATATTGCATGGGAAACATATGCAACCTCAACACACACTCTGTTCATGTTCGTGATGGTCTAATTTCTTAAACTCGTGGCTATCACCGACTAGCAGAAACATTTTATATATTTCAAAGATGATATTTAATTAATTTATGGTACTTACACAAGTCCTGGACCGGTCAAAGAAGTTATCAAAACGAAAGTTTAAACGTGTGTCTCAGCAGTATGGAAAGCATTTAACACTTAAGTGCCCAAGGGGGGGGGGGTTCCATAGTACCCAACATTTGATTGTTTTTGCGATTTTTCGGTTACGCAATCAAATTTTTCAATAGTGGTCTGAGTTATGGATACGCTCTCCCGAACTAAAAAATTAACTCGCCCACGGCTCATTAGAATAATTAGGATTTGGGTTCCTACCCCAAAATACCACCATATTTCTTGTGGTAGAGGGGGGATCCAGTAGCACACTTTAGATGAGCGGCAGAATCCAGATTTTAGCGGTTTATAATAGAGCAGGAGCATGGACCCAGGTCAAGCATCGTCGTTCACCCCTACTACATAAAAGGTTGACAACATTTGGTAGTTATATGGCCCTCTATAGCACATCTAGGTCCTACATCTCATAAAAATAAAATTGTGTGGTCACTTTTTCCAATAGGGTCCAAAATTTTTTTTTTTAAGGTTACACGGGTCAAACTTTTAAAATGCTCCAATCACGTTGAAATGTATGCCCATGTTCCGGCTAGTCAGTAAGGATTCCAAAAACTGTAATAGTTTGTACTCATATATGACCATTGGGTTTGGAGTTTATAGGGTAAAAAGGACGAAAATGGTAAAACGGGTCAATTTCCATGGTTCAGGGGTCAAAATCAGAAGTTGTTCCAATTGGATAAAAAATGAACTTGTTCATCTAGCTTTGTTATCTAACCTTTTTTACCCTATCTCGGTTCAAGTAACCATTTACATAATCAAAACGTCTATACTTTTTTGGGAGTCCTTTCCTCAGACAAATAATTTGGCCAAAGTATTTTAAAATATAATCCGATTAACTTTTAATGTTTTATTTTTTTCTGATTTTTGTAATTTTACAGAATTCTTGCTAAATTTTCACCCCATAACTCCCAACCAGGGGTTTTAGGTGTACAAACTATACCTTTTTTTTGGAATCCTTATGGACTAGATTCTAGATGGACATATGGTCTCCATTTCAACTTGAAAAAGTTTGACCCTTGTGTAACTTTAAATTGGCCCTGAATTGAAAAATGATACCACATTTGAGAGGTATTAACTACCTAGCCATTGATTAGAGGGCACAATAAGACTAATACCAAAGGTGTTAAATCCTTTTCTGTCGTGGGTAACGAACTCCTTAAAGCAATATTGGCACATTTTTTTGAGAGCTCCCGCCCAATTTTTTCAAAATTTGATATTTTTGCACATTTACGGGTTGGGTAATTGTCTAGGAAACTAGGAAACTATACCTGCGAACGAGGAATGCTAAAAAAATGCGTATTTATCACAAAACAGCGTTTGTAATTAGACTTTGGATTTCCAGATTGGACTTCACGGCAGAGCTTGAAATGCTACGTTTATGTCCGGCCATGATGAAAAATAGTAAGAAAATTAACTCTAAATTGTACTGCCCGAACTATTAAAACCACTAATGGATAAGCGTAGGACCCGTACATGTCGCTATTTCCCGGCTATTTCACATTGGAAGGCCCGTTTCCAGCAGCGCGTTGAATTATTATCGGATCCCCGATAAATAATTATTCAGTACAAAAATTCCTCGTCGTTTGTGACACATAGACATTTTCGAGCTTTTAACCATCACAGGTATAGTTTTCCTAGCAAGTTACCAATGCCACCGTGTAAAATCTCAAATTTTGTGAAAAATTGGTGGCGCCCTTCAAAAAAATGTGCTAATATTGCTTTAAAAATTGGCCCCAATGAATATTCTGCTCCTGTTCTGTATATATCACCCTACACACAGCCACTTATGTATTACTAAAACATCATGTCTACTATAGGTTAGGCATGATGTGGAATTGCAAGTGTTGGGGAGAAAGTTTTGTTGAGTCTATTCTTGTAAAATTTCCCATTTTTGGTCAAATAATTATTTTGTATTTTTGTTATAGGCCTATGACATCGATCAAGTTTCTCTATATTTGATACAACACTACTCGGCATTTGTGGTTTTTTAAAAAACCTGTATGATGCCCATTCGTCTACAACAAGCGGTTTAAGATTGGGAAATCACGCTAAATAATAGATAGTACTGGATGAAATAGCCTTTTTCTCAAAACCCATTTCTGAAAGATTTTTTGTTTCATTAACAAATTTTGATTACCTACAAAATTTAACACCTTACCAGGCCTAATCACACTGGGGAGCTTGATATTTTTTCCCCTTCCTCTAATGTGTGACACTATTCATCGGATGTGGGCCTGGCCAAAGTTAAGCACTATACTAGTAAAAACCCTAATTACGATTAGGTATTTGGTGTATTCCTAACGTGCCTATAGAAGAAGATCACCGCCAAAAAAGGGAGTTAGCGTTATTTGCTTGTTATATCTAGGGCCAGTTTTCCCCTCTAAAACAAGGCAAGGGGTCCGCCCGTGATTTTTTTTCAAAAGTGGCAAATTTAATTCAGTTAAGGTGGATGCTGCATGATAGACTTCTTCCTGGAATTTATTCTTTAACATTTGATACAGGTATTTGATTGGTGCTGGGATTCAAATCTATATAACAATAGGGGGTTACGGACTTCGTTTTTTGGGATATTTACATTATAAAAAACGCATTTTTTGCCAAAATTTGTACACACTTCTATGGAAATGTGATAAAATGATGCACAAATCGATCACAGCAAGAAAACGCTCCGGAATTTTTTCTAATTTTTACTTATGTCAGAGGGTCCCAACCACATACGGTCCCAAAATAAAATAAAAATGGGGGTCACGGCTTACCTTTTTTCGTTATTTCACTAAATGTTGGCCAAAAAAGTGCAAAATTGTAATTTTGGTTTTGCGGCTTTTTCTGCAAACGCTAATTTTCCTTTACGCCTCACGCCTCACCGAGAGATGCGCAGCGTATCGGTTGCGAAGAGGAGTGTGTCCAGAATGCATGGGGTCGCTGATTCCTCCACGCTTGGTTGACTCTAATGAGATGGAAAGACCACGAGAGTTAATAATGACAATCGTTTCATCTTCATCTTGTGCATGCCTTCTCCTCCGTATTTCAACCTTTTGGCTCTTTTTATTTTTTTATCTTGCAACGTATATTTGCTCCGGCTTTGGCTAGCAGTGTTCGAAGAGGTACGATAGGACCGGACAGCGGATTCAAGCATTGTTTAAACAGTTTGTTTCATTTTTTTCTTTTCACTTTCTTTATTTTGTTTTGCTTGGGTTTGTCGGTAGGTGTTTTATTTTCTTTAATTTTTGATTTTTTTTTAAGGTTTGTGGTTGTTTTCGAATTAAATGCTTGAAAAGGACTAAAATAAGTAATAAAATTACGATATAAATAAATACATATAAATAGGGCCTGTTATCGTTGATATGCGTGCAGTGGCGTAGCCAGAGGGGGAGGGGGGGGGCAGGGGGGCAGCTGCCCCCCTGTGGGAATCTTGCCCCCCCTGAAAAATTAGTGATTTACATAGTCCATATAATATACTAACAATTTTAATATATGCTTGCCCCCAGGGGCGTCCCCAGAACCATTTTAATTGGGGGGTGTTGAGTCTGTGTTGCCACAAAATCATGGGCCGGATCAAGAATTTTCAAATTTTCCGGCTCGCTGCGCTCGCCAGGTACCCAATTTTTTTTTTTCACTCGCTTCGCACATTTCTGAATAGCGGGGGGGGGGGGGGGGTCAACCGCAACCGAAATCAAGATACTTTACAGCTATGAAACAAAGGAGGAGTGCACCACCCAATAATCCACCCTCCAATCCGTTGTGCCGACAATTAACCCTTTTCTCCGTCGCCGACAAGTCAACATTTTGCCGACAGAATTTTGTAAATGGGGGGTGTCATACCCCCCCACACCCCCCCTCTGGGGACGGCCCTGCTTGCCCCCCCCTCAAAATATGTGTGCCCCCCTTTGCCCCCCTGAAAAAAAAGCTGGCTACGCCACTGTATGCGTGCTATTTCTCCACTACTTCATTTCAGATTTGTCCACATTGGAGCTTAGCATCAACCACTCACAACTGCAAACACATAACAGCGCAACATCGTGTTAGGCCTATACAATTTTTCAACAATCTAGCAATGGCTGTTCTAAACTATGTACAGGTAGTGCATGAAACTACTGGTTGAATTATTCTCTTTTCCTGCCTCTAAATTGTTTTATAGGCCTGTTTTGTTGAGCTGACATCCCGCCAATATGGGATAATGGCCAGAGAGAGGGGATGGAAGAACAGCGCAAGACACCTTTGTTTTTAAATTTCGCGCATATGAAATGACGCAATATATTACGCAATATTTGCTGAGTTGCGCATTCGCAGAAAAACTTCGCGTCATGTCGCGAAAAAAGGACTGATGTGTTTCTAGGGCTTTAAATCTACTTGGAGAGCCCTGCGCGTACTGACCGTAAACGGCTATGCACACGATCATGCGGCATCCACCTTAAAAAGGAACGTTATGGATATGACGTCTGCGTAACAAAATAAACCGTATTCTGTGTTGTGCTCCATAACTCTGCCCACCAAGCAAATATAGTCGACGAAGATTTTCCTCAAAATCATATTGCAAGAGAATTTGTCTTTAAATCTTCCCAAACCCACAAAAATTATTACATGCACAGACACACGTGTTATCACACAGGTTGGGATGATGTGGACACTTCCCCAACTTAGGGCAAGGTTATTTGTGGTAATTTTAGTTTAAAATACCCATTTTGTTTAAAACATATGGTATTTAAATTTTTGTTTAAAATCTTCTCATCAGGTCGGAAATGTGGACGTTCGCAAACGTAGGAGAGTTATGACCAAATCGGAAGATTATAAATTAAAAAATAAGAACATGTCTAGCTCTGATAGTGCAAAATAGACCGACAAAATGATGATTGCAATTGCTTCAAAAAAGTTTAGGAAATTTCATGCTTAAAAATCCTGATCATTGAACCTCCTAGCAGAAACCGCAAATTAAAATTATCCCTATTACCCTATTTTTTCCCGAGAAGTTCTTCCTCCTGTATCATGTTTTTTACAAAATAAAAAAAATGTCTCACATCCTCCAATATTCCCAACCTGTGTCACACGTACCAGTCGGGTGTTTTATGCTATACAGATTAGAGCAGAGGGTGTAGTGAGGCAATCCCACATGCATAGTGTGGGAAATTTCACTTCAATAGGGTATGTGATCACATAAAAATCTTATTCTTAACACATAAAAACCCTGATTTTAACGCTCATTTTAGCCCGCAAAGCATTAGTACTTAGGGCATTCAGTTTTGCATGATTTTGAAATGTCTTGTGGTTCTTAAACTTTTGGAACACTTTTATCCCTAAGTACTGACAGGTGTTTAGTACAGTACGGTATAGGAATATTGCAATCATGGGATTGATGAAAAACACCCTCGAATTCAGAGACTTCCACATTACTATTTTTAGTTGGTGGAATATGACCTTTCTTTCCTTGTTCCAATCCAGGAAGGCATATGGTATTGTGGTAACTGACATTAGGTGCAACTTCTGTCTGAAACTCTTTAGATTTACTCCAGTTATCTTGCCACTCTAGTAACATAGCAACATTCCCCTCCCTATTAACCTCTGCCATGAACGGGAACTTTGGTAATGATTGTCTTAGGGATACTGCAACTTTTAAATCCTGGGGTTGGTTCGGTCAATTGGGAATGACTCAAACATACTCCATCAATGCCACATTATGACGTGTCAAAACACGCGTAAATAAAACACCGCTTCCAATTATACCCAATAATGTATAATACGATGTATCGTTTGAATTTGATGGAGATTTCAGGGGTGGGGAGTTACTCTTTTGGGTGTGTGTATTAAAACAGGATTTGCAATGGAAGAAGATATTAAAACATTTTGGAGAAAAAACTAAACCCTTAAAAACGTTTATGGTGTTTTCCAATGAGTTGGTATTAAAATCTTCATCCTTCGCTCTTCTAAGCGTATTGTTTTACTTCTTTTGACATGAATATTCAGAAAGAACCATATTTGGTGCACATTATGATGAAGTCCCGCATTACTGAACCAAGCGATGGGAATATTTTTGACGTACAATTGGCGAAGAGATCGGCTGCAGGCTTTGAGATCTTGGAGAAAAAAACAGGTGAAAATGTATTCGCAGTTTTACCTGATAAACTTATCCAGTTACTGTTATATGAAGTTCTATTCTAAACTAATGTTGCGTTAAGAGTCAACTGAATCGATTGCGCCCTATTGTTCACCATTGTTCCCGGACTATGAGTACACCAGAACGATGACATTTTAATAATCGCCTTGTTTCTTCTGTGATTTGTTTGCAGGAATCTCATTCTCACCAAATGCAGCAATATTCATTTTGGTCCAGTTGGGTGTGAGTGGGTGGCGGATTGTAAACGAATGTCAGAAATTATCGGAATGAATCACGTGTTGTTAAGAGATTACCAACTCAAGCAAAGATTTCCCTATTTCAAAGTGAGAGAAGACGATGAGTGTCTCCTACATTATCACAATGCGGAATGGTAAATCCAAGGAAACTGGTGCTAGCTCAGAAAACGGCTGCACATTTACAAGGATGCGACCTTTTGAATAATATCGTCGATGAAATTAGAAAAACTGAACCAGGAGGAGGTAAAATTCTTGAGTTAGTAATGGCGGATGGCCAAGTCATCGAGTCACGAAGAGTTCTCCTATGTACTGGTGGTTTTACACACTTCAAATCGCTTCTTCCGGCATATCTTCAACTGGATGTTAGACTTGCACCAACACAAACGTTAAGAATTGAGCTAAGCGCTGATGATGTGCAGAGGTTACGCAATATGCCAACAATTGGATCATCACGCCATTACATAGGTTACATGTGTCCACCAGTTACATATCCTGATGGTAAATTTTAACAAAAATACAAATCGTATAAATTACAACCTGTAGAAGCGGTGACACACCTACATGTATATTGCACGACACTAAATAAATTGCCATTCGTTTATGTACAAAATGACCCTAATTAAAGGTGGTGACCCGATTGACAGCCATGTCCCCAACTTCATCAAAATTGGGATTTTAATATCAGAAGAAAGCTCGTATTTTTTCTCATAAACCCATTAAAATTTAGTACTGAGAAATGTTCCTTTAGATAAAACAAAAAGGTCCCCATACGGCTTGGAAGTGTGTATCACTATGGTAATTTGAGACACAGTTCGTCCCGCTTCAATATCCAAACGGAGGAGCAATTTAACTCAAAATTTAGATTATTAAGGGTGGCAAAGTGTTTTTGTCGATATGTCTCCATGCGAATTAGAAACATGATATGACAAAATTCGGACATCTACCTTTTAAGCGTCAATTGTTCGCTAACGAAGAGAGTCGGTAACCCAAAATCACATTGATTGATAAATTAATAGGCATTGAGCGGGGTCATGATGAGAACGAGTGCCTTGTGCAAGTATTATCTTCGAGTTCGCTTCACAAATGTATTTTATATGTCTAAATCACTGAAACCTTAAATATCTTGGATAATTTTTAAAAAACCATTTAAAAAGAGAATAACGTAGTAGTACGTACTTTCTAAAGCCACTTTTGTGATTTTCCAACAGAATAAACTAACATAAAGCAGTAAGCATTGGGAAATAAGTGTGAAAAAATCATACCATGCAATATTAATTAAATGTCGATCGAGGTTATGGTACTTAAGGGGGGTTGGGGTTTTATCTTTCAAAATTTGGGTTTTCCACCCAAAATGAGACAAAAGAAATTTAGATAAGTATACACTTCCAGCTTTGATGTTTTTTGTTTGAATTCAATTGGACTTCCGTTCTCCATTTAGGCTAATTTAAGTAAGCGAGTCGCATACATTTGGACTTTTTGTACATTCTATGCAAAAAAACGGCAATCCTATTATTTTTAAACTAATGCAATTTTTATTTTTTTTTCTGCTCACGTATACAAATTTAGGTGATTTAATTTGTTACAACACTGAAATGATTCATTATGCATCAAACTAAAACAGAATTTGAAGGTCGGCCATTTCTGCGTATGTAATCTTTATCTTTCCTCACCCAGCTATATTTAAGATTCGCATTTTAAAATGAATTTAACCCCCTGAATCACCTTGAAATCGTACTAAAATGCACTCAAAATTGTAATAATTTATATATTAAAGTGATGGGCAAAAACTTCGAGATATGTCCAAGTTATTTTTTATTTAATTTTTTTGTTTGCGATTATTTTATTTTTGAAATGTTTGCGTAATATTTCAAACAACCGTAACTCAAACGAAAGATCGTATGAACTGACAAGTTTGGCCAAACTAAATCTAGGGCAACAAGGTCCTGATGGGGGTTTCCAATGGCAGCCATATAAACAATAGGGCTTCATCTGCACTGCGTATTTCATTTTTTTTTTTTTTTTTTTCCCCTACTATACAAGTTTTTGGTTTTGTAGTTATGATTAAAGTTTTACCCAATCAGAGGCCCCATGACTCCTACAGGTGTCCAATGTGTGCGTATGCCAGATGTAAGGTGAATTTATTGGCAATAAAGTAATTGCTCCCAGTTTGTACTCAGGGAAAAAACAATACTTCGAGAGATGGAGGCCTTATTGCTAATTGGTCTGTTTTTGCCCTGAAATTTTGCAGCACCAAATAAACAAACATCCCATCGTTTTAATACTAATATGTAAAATGGATGGAACCAGCAAAATGTTTTTATTCGGAATCAATCTTTTTGGCATAATGCTACACCTTTAAATCATGATAAGATAATATCATCTATTCTCAACTTTTAGGTAAAACTTACTTAAAGATAGGCCATGGACGTCGGAGTTATGTTGATAACCAGGAAGAGTTAGTCAGGTGGTATAAAAGTGATGGAGACCCAAGGTAACAGAAAAACTGATGGAGTCGATAAGGACCTACTTCCCAGGTAAATATTTAAGAGCACAACACTAGAGATCTATTAAACAATCAATTTCACAGCCAAAGAACAATGTTCTTGGAATATAATTTCTCTAGACGACAGTTACCGCAGAGCAACCTTAGACAAGTTTCGAATCAAAAATCGGGAAGAGGGAGAGAGGAGGGTGAGAGTCCGGGGGGTGCTTCAAATGTCTTTTTTCTCTCTTGGCACTCCTAAGATGCACAGTGGGAAGCTAGTGCATTTCGAGCTACATATCGAGTATATTTTTCTTGAAATATACTTTTTCCTGTAGACCTCCCCGAGAAGTATTTTTCTAGTACATTGTGAGTTAAATGTTAGTACATTTCGTGTAAATTTTAGTACATTTCGTGTAAATTTTAGTACATTTCGTGTAAATTTTAGTACATTTCAAGTAAATTTTAGTACATTTCGATTAAATGTTAGTACATTCGAGTAAAATTTAGTACATTTCGATTAAATATTAGTACATTTCGTGTAAATTTAAGTACATTTCGTGTAAATTTTAGTACATTTCGTGTAAATTTTAGTACATTTCGTGTAAATTTTAGTACATTTCGAGTAAATTTTAGTACTTTCGAGTAAATTTTAGTACATTTCAAGTAATTTTAGTACATTTCGAGTAAATTTTAGTACATTTCAAGTAAATTTTAGTACATTTCGTGTAATTTTAGTACATTTCGTGTAAATTTTAGTACATTTCGTGTAAATTTTAGTACATTTCGTGTAAATTTTAGTACATTTCGAGTAAAATTTAGTACATTTCGAGTAAATTTTAGTACATTTCGAGTAAAATTTAGTACATTTCGTGTAAATGTTAGTACATTTCGTGTAATTTTAGTACATTTCGTGTAAATGTTAGTACATTTCGAGTAAATTTTATACATTTCAAGTAAATTTTAGTACATGGGAGTAAAATTTATTAATAGTAAATATTAGTACATTTAATAGTAAAGTTTAGTAATTTCGTGTACATTTTAGTTACCTTTCGAGTAACTTTTAGTACATTTCGCGCAAAGTGTAGTACCGTTCGTGTAAATTTAAGTTACCATTTCGGTAAACTTTAAGTACATTTGGTAAATTGTAGTACATTTGGTGTACATCCTTAGTATTTTCAGAAGTTTCTAAGTGTATTTCGAATATCGAATGTACCTTTTATCTGGAGCACTTTTATATCAGTGTACCATGTACTCTCGAAATTAATTCGGACTGTTCCAAATCTGCAACCTAAAGAAATTGGTTATACAAGTACATTGGTTCTTGAAACTGGTCTCGGAATTTACCAGGGTAAAGCTGAAATGGCAGGCAAAAATACAAAGGCGTGTTGTCGTGCCATTGGGGCTGCGTTTATCAGAACAAAAATCGGCCTTAATTTGACAAGAGTACAAACATATCCACAGCTCTTGATCAGCTCTAAAAAAGTGACGTTGTTATTTAGCAAACTGTCGAAAAACAACCTTTAACAGTTTAAAAGTATTTTGATCATGCTTTTGTTCTTCACAGGGCTTAAACGTTGTCTGCTCAAGTAGATACATGCGTTTTGACAGCGACTCGAAGCGGAAAGCCATAGTTGATATGGTCCCTCCGGAAATTGGCGTAGCAGTGGTTGGGGCATGGTGATGGTGGACGGTTATCCTACGAGTTGGAAGAAATGGCGGCAACGATGATTGTCAAAGGTCATTGGCTTACGATCTTCCTGACAAGAACTTCAAAGTGTACTTGAAGAACCAAAGCAGCAAATTATAAGAAAGAACTGAAACACAAAGGAAAGGGTAGGACTAGATGTCTTCTACAGACTCAGTGCTTAGTTCCTGAGTAAATACGACAAAAAAAACTACAGGAGTTTAAAATTGTTAGAATATATAAAGCGGATTTCGCGGTGAATAAGAAGAAAAAAGAGTCAATATGTAAAAATGGCAATTTATTCTGTTGTTGCATTCCTTTTTTTCTACTTATTCTCCCGGACACCCCGTAGCTAAATCCGCCAAAGGTGCAACAAGGGATTTCAAGGTATCACATACTGCGTAATATTGAAACTGTGATTTCATGTACGTTACACACCTCAATATATTTCTTACATCGCACTTGAAATACAGAAGTCTTTAAGACTGGTGAAAACAAACAGTGATGTTTCATTTGCTTATAATTCAATTTAAAACAGGCTGAATTTCGTGTTTGATTGAATACGATTAGAAATTTCACAAGTGTGTACCAAAAGAAATAATTTTCAGCTTCTTTTCTTAGGCGTATCCACAGTCATTAGAATGGCTTATGGTGGTGTCAGCATTTATTCAAATGAGTAAGCGATCCGTGGCCGCGGGTATCCATGATAGGGACGCCCTAACTGGCCCGATGTTTTTTAGACTGGGCGGATTAGGAACTGCCACAGGGGTTTACCGACTCTTTTTCGACTCTGGCTGCGAAGAACATGTACAGTTGTGACTCTGTACATGGGTCGACGGCTTAACGTCCCTTCCGAAGGGACGGGAGGCGTTCACGATTTATTTGCCAATTCCAAGTGAACCATGCATAGAGCAGCTGTATTGTATTTAATCAATAGCTGGTAAACAGAGTCAAATACAGAATTGAGTACCGAAAATAAATCCCAGCAAAGGACCCTGCCGGGATTCGAATCGGGATTTTTTGGGTACATGGCGCCACAGCAAGGACCCTAACCGCCAGGCCACGCTCTCGCACATTTTCAGCTTAATCCTTGCAAATGGGGGACACATTTTTGAGGAAACATTTCCTTTGTCCAAAAATCTAGAATAATTGAGAAATGACAGCGATGACCACACGAGTGTTGCCTACAACAGTGGAAATTTTATTGGCGGCCCCTAGTCTCTACTCAAGCCCGCGATGATATGTATGATAGCCAGGGAGCGCTATGGGAACAACTGGTAGATATTTACTACCACTTCCCCTTTAAGTAGGGGTTTTATCTCATAAATGCATTTTTACTTCACTTCAATATATGAGCGATTCAGTCTCTTTCATTTAGTGTTCATTTGTAGACTAGAGTCCCAGGGCACGTTGTTCTATTAAACAAATTTCAGCAGTTAACACTCTGCAAGCAGACATAGCAAGGTGAAAGTTTAATTTGGTCTATCTGCAAGTGCTTCCTTTCTCTGTAGATTAAATTTCAACTTCAAATTTGGAAATTTGAAAACTTCAAAATCTAGCTAAACTGAGAACACTTCAATCCCAATTAATTAAATGAAAAACCAAATTTAAGCTGCAGGATGTAAACATCATAAAGAAAACAGGCTGACCAGCACGTCTGAGTTCAGAAGGTCAGTGATTCCACACACGTGTGGCCAACTTTAAAATCAGTTTTGGGTGATGTGTGATATACAGCCTGTCTAAAAAATGGTCCAATCAAAAAACCGCTTTTTTCAATATATATCTTAACATAAGTAAAGTCGTTTTGTACATTAAAGGATTACAGAGAAAAGACCAGGCTTTACAGGATTTTTGTTTCATCTCATTGCTTTTTTCAATCAAGCGATAACTCCAGGTTAATGCCGGAACACAAAAATCGAGTTGTGCGCTTTCTGGTTGAGTGAAACGGTGAACGAATTTGATAAAGTTTATTCACACTTGCACAGTAATAAATCTTTAAAAGGGAATTAACTTCATAAAGAAACTATAAAAGAACGAAAAACAATTACGTAATGGTGGAAGTTATGATCAGTAAGTTCTGGCTTATAAGATAGGTGAAAACATTCGTCATACTGTTGTGTGTTAGCAAGAGAACATGAGCGTACAGCCGGAATGCAGCAACCTGGAGAAGAGAGTTTTTATGGTCTTGAAATATCATGAAACGCAAATTTCCTACAACACTTTGATACTTACTTTCCAAATTCCAAATTTTTATGCTTCAACAATTAGTAAATGCCAAAGATAGTCAATATTTTAAAGACATTTCTAGGATTTGGAGTGTTAATTTTGGTGCAGTACATTCCTTCCGGCATAATTTTAACAGATACCAATTGTGTAATAAATTCAAAGTCCATTTCATTGCTACAATAAATATTTGTATTGTTTATTATTTACGAAAAGAAGATATGTATCAGAACTGATTATGTTGACTTGTCAAGTTGCAGTCTTTTGTGAGCTTTAAGACAGAGTCATAATGGGCGAAGCCAACTCTGCCCCATTGCATAAAAGTGGCACAAAATGGGTGTTGGTATATATCGCACTAAAAAATTGATTATATCTCTGGTGACAAAAGCAAATAAAAATTATGCCACGTAAGAATGATATTGAAAACTTTCATATTTAACCAATTTTTTTTCTGATTGTACCATTTTTTTTTTGAGACAGTGTGCAGTATATTGTCCAACATGTGAATTGAACCTTCAAGAATTCAATTTCCAGTCAGACTGGCTCAGATATGTGTGATATTATTGTTTTGTGTTAATGTTTTGTGTGCATGTGTTTTAGTTTGTTGGTTTTTGCAACTTAAGTTTAAATGTTCGTCGTGTTGCACAAAATTAGTAGTGTAGTGTAAATGTATTCCTGTATGTCCATTTCATGGTGACATTTCCAGAGTTCAAAATTTTAGAGTTTTGACAAAAGTTTTAAATCGGGCTCTTAATTTTTGTAAACATTTTGGCAACAATAATACAACTTTTAATCAGTGCCAAACAACTTTTAAACAAGTTGCACAACATCTAATTGTGTAGCACTTTCAAACACTAACAGAAACTCTGTAACACAAGAATTTTGCCAAGTCCACTGTTGAGGTTTTTCACCAACATTACCGACTATTTACATAGTCTTGTCTCTGGAACGCTGTTAGTAGCTGGTGGAGCTTAGGCTGTTGGCGCGTTTCTCTGTGCTTTAGGTGAGCCACTCGACGCAATTTCCCGGAACCACCGTAGGTGTCGTAGCTCACGACTAGGGCTTGGCGGAACTCGGTCTCCAATATCCTGAGACGAATATACTACAGAGATCGAAAGCAAGTAAATAATGATTTTGCCGCGTGCAGGATCTGGTACGGTATTTAATTTCAACGATTCCCTTGACTGAGCCAGAAGCGTAATCGTATTCTATACATTTCAATGTATAACCCCAAGATTTGAGTTTGGCGGGTTAATTTCTGAATCAATGATGTACCTGTGCGTGTTAAAAACGCCTTGAACACGGTTAGTACTCAAGCCTTCCATAAAGCCATGGAATAACTTAAAATGACCCCACTTTTGTACAATTCATTTGTGCGACTATAGGGGGGGGTAGAATTGCTCAAATTTCAGTGTATTAATGACATTCTAGGATATCTTCAAATATACTGATTAATTAAATTTTTTTCCTCTTTCAATATTACAAGAATTGAAACAAAATTTGGACCCGTTTGTTTCTCAAACTCATATTTTGTAACAGAATAGGGTCTTATTGGACATTTTATTTGACTTATGTCTTACGAGAATAAAGTTGTTGATGACATGGTCAAACCCATAAAGTGTTAATGTGAGCCGGTTTTATTAATAATTATATTCATGTTAGGTCATGAATTGAAGAACAGAATTGGGTAAATTTGCCTGATTTGCAGGATTCCTTGCTCAAAGAAACTATAGGTGCTCACAGCGCCACCGTGCGGCCAAGTCATTGCAAGCCGAAACAGACCTGGCTCGATACGCTCGAGCTGTTAAAGCTTGTTAACAATGGACTACACTTTGCTTCCGATCTCTGTAGTATATTCGTCTCAGCAATATCTTTGGAAGTGAAATACCAGGTAATTACCTAAAAGCCAGATATCTATGATGTAGCCAACATTTTAACATGTATCGCAAGGAACCCTTAGAATGGTTCAAACAGGGTTGGGACGCTGAAAAACATACGAAACAGCATACTTCTGAGCCAAAAAGTGAATTTTACGATTTTATTTCAATGCCCCGTGACGTCACGATAAGCATCCGAGGGGGTGAGAATGGGAATGGGGGGGGGGAGGAGGACAAAGACAACCTTATAAGGCGTCTTCGGAAGCATTCGGATGCGCGGGAAATGTCATCCAAACAATCTTTTCTCTCAATTGATACCAGATTTGACGATTTTGGAGTAATTGTTTGAGGATCTAACACTTTTGCCCGGAACCTGGGCTAGAAGTGACCCAGATGAATTACAATGAATAAATTCATGAAAATCTGTAGCGTACCTTGAAAATCAGAACTCATTTTAGCCTAAAAACCAGTCATTTCAAACTGCGACTAGATTGTTTTTTTTCCCAAACGCAGTACCCTCCCAAGTAAACTGGTTGTCCGGAACCCTCTGACAAACTGGAAAGTGATTTCACCATAGAGGGCTTTGTACATGCAAGGGAATTGACAGGTCTTCAAAATTAGTACTAACCTCTTCCAAACTGCAAAAAAAGAAAAGAAACGCCAATTTCAAACCTATACATTCAGTACGAATTGCTGGTGCCAAGCCAAGATTTTGATCAAGTCCACCATGCTGCTTCGGTGCACAACACTGACCGTTGCGCGGAGAGATTTCACTCTTAGCTGTAAATATTCTGTGGGGACGGTTCGTAAAAAACTCGCGATTTTTCACATATTTTTTCAACCTTTGGAAGCCGGGAATTCAATTTTAAGAATCTACAAGGATCAGGAAACCTAGTCCACCAACCTTTATCGCTATATTGGTGAATGAATGCAGACGAGGAGAAGACAGACGCAAATCGACTCAATCTTGTGTGTGTGCTGTTTGCGGCGTGCATGGCGTTCGTGTCGTTGTACAGGTATTTTGCATTGAAAATTCCCTTTTTTGTAACACATGAGTCATATGTCAGCGGGAAATTCTAAAATTGGCCCAACAATGTATCATTTGTAGTTTATCCTTCATAATACATGATCGAGGAGGTCGAGAATAATACACAGCCAATGTTCACGTTGAAGGGTCGGGACTCCGAAAAGAAAGGTAAAAAATAATAAAATTAAATATGAAAAAATACAGATTTATCAATGTATTAGCTGTAATTATGCACTAAGCAGCTATCAATTTTCCCAAGGGTATTAATCATATCTCCCACTACTGGTCCAGGGAAAGTGTTAAAATCGAATCATTATTGTCTCGCAACAGTGTAAATTTCGATTTGTTGGCGTTTGTTTTTAATTAGGTAAGGTTTAACTAGGTTTAGAATTATATTGTCATGATACAACATAATCCCGGCTGCGAGTGCTAGACTTCTCCGCCACGAGACCCTGAGATCTCAGGCTCGACCCCCACACGGGGCTTATTATTTTCGTCCTTTTCATCTTCCTAAATAAGTAATTTTAGGCACTAATGGTATTCAAAGTACTAATTAGATTTTATTCATTTTTTTTCTCGAAAAATACGTGTTTATAGGCCGATCGGACCGTATCAATGAATACACTCGTACAAGACGAAAATTATTTGAATACCGTCGGTACCAAAGGGTGGTGAAAGCGCGATACACTAAGCAATATTATCATTATGATTGTGAATGATGAAAACATCCGCAAAATCAGTAGCACACGGCCAATTTCTTTCTCATGGTAGTTACCACACAGCTACCTCCACGTAGACATGGGATTACCTCCCACTAGACCACACTCCGCCGCCAGGATCCGTGTATTTTTGCCGCATAGACGGATAGTGTACACCAGGCGGCTGTCGCACTCGTCGTGATTATCGGCGCTGGGTTACACCGGCTCTCTCAAGCGCGCGCGGTAATTTCTCATGGCCCAATTTTTGTTTTTTGATATTTTTGTGCATATATTGCATTATTTTTATAAATGGTGCGGGCGTATAGGGGTTTTTTATAATGCCCGATTTGAATTTTTTCATAATGATTTCTACAAAACGTTCAAAAAATGCAAAACGGAGCCCAAGTGTATAACGCCCCTCCTTTTATGAAATTTTCATCCACTCTCAAATGGCGTCGTGGTAATCACGGGGTAGCTACGTGTAGCTGCGTGTCTACTTTCCGGTACTTTCTACTCAACATCCACCTTTCTCTCCACCTAGTGGGGAACCACAGGGTAGCCATTGGGGTAGGTGTAGCAGAGTAGCCACATTACTGTATACTAAATAACTGTGTACTCTGTACCCTTATCTTGCAGCTACCGCCTCGCAATTAACCCTGTGTGTACTGTCAGTTAGCTTCCGCTATAGACATGGTGAGCTGCCGTATAGTCACCACGGAGTAAGAATCCGGCCGTTTTGAGAGGAATGCATTCCCAGTGTGGGTAATGCATCCTCTCACCACCGGAATCCTTCATCAACAACATTCTCCAAGCACAGGAGCATAACACATAAATTATGTTGCAACATCCAAACAGTTCAAGGACATGTACCAGTACATTGAAGTCCCTTCAGCATGCCCTTCCAAAAACAACAACCCAAGGGCCATTGGAAGTTATTTGGAAATGTTCATATGATGAGATATCCATGCAATTAGGATTGGCAAATGTCTATACCCATCATAGTGCCCCCCATGCGCCCAGGGGGATGCGCAACCACATCTATAGGGTCACATGTACAGCTGGCCCCTTCATCTGGCCCGACGCAAAACATGGCATCTAGGCCTATCCGAGTTCCGAACAACTCTGGATGCTGACTGATGTCAGGATGTGTCGTTGGAGCCTTGGTGCTTCTTACCTGCCACTTGCAGAGTAGAGGGCTGGTACTGCTACACGTTTGCTGTTTTTCACCTGACGCTACAAGGCTGCTCTGGTGCGGCCTAACCTAACATGTCCATTTGAAGTCTTGCACAAGATCTGAACGTTCGGTTCTGAATTGTTACTCTGTTGCTGGGTGTTTTTGTTCTGAGCCAAATTGTGTCTCCAGGTGAAAAAAACTAATAGTTCTTTAGTTCTGTGTCGGGCGTAAGAGTGACGTTGTTGGTCTTCTCGGTACTTGGCGTATGTGTCTTGGCTATGAGTCTTTGTCGGAGGCCAGATGTAACTGTGGGGATAATGGGGAGCTGAGTGCGCAGTTTTCTTCCCATGAGCAATCACTGGTGACAAGCCATGTAATGGAAGTCGTTCTGTACGTTAGTAAAGCAAAATGTAAGGATCTTTATTATTCCCTTGCGCGGCATCGCTTTCATAGTGCGTATGCGCGTTCCCGCTTCGCCGTTCGATTGTTGTGGGAAAGAGGGGGGGGTCTACTATAGTTTTTTCGTGATTTTCAAACAACGTGTTGAACTAAGCGTAGCCGTACAGGCATGTGCGACCCGTACACAGGCGGATGGGTAACCTTTTTAATCGTTGTATTTTACGCGCTGTTACGCAGTGCAACCTTGCACGCCACACCCGCCAGCAGATTGTTGAAATCTAGTTCAAAACAATTATTCCTACCCGACTTTAGTGACCTGGGTAACCCAAGCCTGCTGAGCAAGATGCCACACTTGGGTGGTTCCGTTTTACCCATGTTATTCCTTCGATGAGTTGTAAAAGTGACTGGCACCAGCCACTGGTTAGAACTAGCTCAGTGTGGCAAACAATACCCAACAATTCCAAGAAATATCGCTAGTGGCAGGAAATTCACGTTCTTGCCCAACATTTACTCCGGCGATGAATGATCTTGCAACCAGTTATCAAAACTGAGCAGTCATATACTAGATTTTGGTAAACATCCGATTCGCACCGATATGTCCAGCAACAGAAAGGATTTCTGGGACTCTTTTGTAGGGGGATAGCCGGGTCGGAGCGAGGAGCCCCCGGAAACAAATATTCCCGTCCCATGTTTGATTCATTAGAAGCAGAAAAAATCTTCTTTAAGCCATTAAAAATCCCTGAAATCCCCTTTGGGGAAAATTTTTCTGACCGTTTCCAAGTCGAATCTTTCAGTTTTCGTTGGAGTTTGAGTAACTTTTCGAGCAAAACATCTTTTGATTATGCGGCTGCGAAATTCGCAAACTTTCGAGCGTATAGCTTACGCTTGCATGATTGCCCGCGTTTTAAACCATAAATGGGATGCGCGTATAGATTACCTCGCATGCTTCACAGGTTGGGAGCACAGTACAAAATCCTCGCAGCGGAAAGGCACACCCCGCTATATAGGTCCCTATTTGCGCGTATTCTGTGTAGTTTTGTAGCGGATTTTTGCCACCTAGAATTGCTTTTGGTATCCATTCAGCTGGTATTCTTTCAAATTTAACTTTTTTTTAAAAAATGGATGGGAAGGCAGGGAAAAACCGTCTGGCGGGATGATGATATGGCGACATATGTGAACCGCCGTGAAACGGCCGATCCGTTGGGGTCAGATTCGTTAAAAATCAGGGTGTAATTTTCAACTCGTATTTCAAAAAAAAACTGACTCGTCAATTGTAGGTTCAAAGAGTCTTTTACAAGACAATGACCGGTATTTCACAAAAGATAGTCTGGATTAACTCTTGTCCAGGAAATAAAGTCCATCTAGAAAGACCCTTTAATTTTTTTTAAAAGAGGGACTCTGAAAGAGAATTTAGAGAGAAAACAAGTGAACTCGGGTTTTTTTTTAAGGTTAAGCATTTGAGGCTCTACTGTACTTTCTCTTTGTATTTGAGCAGAAAAAAGAGCAAAAGCTTACTTAGGAAGGAAGATGAAATTTGTGAGGTCCTTTAGTAGGATTAGTCCTGGACTAAAAGTTAAGCCCGCGATTAAATCTTCGTGACTACAACCCATGAATTCAACTTATCTCCTGCAAAATTTCATGCTCTATAAGCAGGGGCAGAGATATGAGGGCTACAACAGAGCGCACAAAGTTCGTGTTTCAAATAGGCCGTCCATTTGTACTAGCCCTTCTTTTTGATTATTTGTCCGCACTTATTAATTTTTAGCCCTTAACGTCTTTTGGGTTCTTCTCCCGAGATGAAGGGAAGGGGTACAGGGGGTTGGGTAGATAGAGGGCTAGAAGCAAAGAAGATTGGACATCCGTGGCGAGATTCTAACCCGGGTGTTAGCAATGTAGGAACGGTGGGAGTGTTCCACCTATTTTTTTTCTCAAAGATTGTAGGTCTTCTTAAAATCTGTTCAATGAACATACAATGAACATGATGACTTACATGGCTCTTTGAAGCGATGATCCACGAAAAATACCACTTTTTATTTGGGCGCTATTTTATTTTCACATTTTTAGAAAAACAACCTTACATAACAAAAAATTCGTCACATCATTACTAAGTGTTTTTTGGTGGTGTTGAACCAATCAAATTGTTTGGCAACTCCTAACCCTAACCCTATAAACTCAAATTCCAACCCTAAAGCATAAACCCTACCCTGATTTATCTAAACCTATTTCAAATCAATTGTTTCATTAAAAGATCGGTAAGAATAACAACCTCTCTCTTGAAATTCGGAAGAGAGGAGGGGGGGTGGGGTGGGTGGGGGGGGTGGTGGGGGAGAACACTGTATGTGGTTTCGCAAATAGTGAGTCCTTTAAGGCCTTTATTCGAAAAAAACAAAACACACTTTTTTGAATGACAAAAGGCCTAAAATCGTTCCCCAGACTAAGTTATTCCTGTTTTTTAGGTGCCCGGTGATGACACAAATCAAATTGTGGCAACCTTAACCATTACACTCCTAACCTTACCCCAAACTCTAACCCTAACCTATCCAACTAACCCTAACTCTATAACCATAACACTTTCAATAAAACTTGATCTTATCTATAATTGTCTTCTTTCAAATCAATTGTTTCTTTAAAAATCGAAGAATAGCGAACCTTTTCAAGGATTCGGAAAAAGACTTAAAGACCCAATACTGGTTCGGAATATGCGCACCCTTTATCATATCAGCACCCGACACATTTTAAAAAATCGGAATAGCGAACCCTCTTTTTGGGAATAGCAAATTTTTAAAAGGATTTTCGGGACAAAGGGAATGCTAAAAACTTCGGAATAATGAACCTTCGGAATATCCAGAGGACCCCGGAAAAAGAACCTTCGAACAAAGGAGGGGAAAAACTCGAGCAAATTTCATAACCGCAAACACAGCTTGCAATAGATATTTTTAAAGTGGAATATATCCCGTCCAAACAAAGTTGCAGGTTTTCTATAGGAGGATGATTTCGCCTGTTATTCCAGTGATAGACCCAGGATTGACAAATGGCTGGGGCGGGAGGTGCTCCTATCCGGCGGCCCCCCAGCCTATAAAGGTCGTAGTGCAAACCAACGTACAAACAAACAAACCGGTTTCAGGATTATTTAGTCTTTATAGAACTGTTACTGTAAACCTACAACACTTAATAAAGAACACCTAAAACTTTCAAGGTTCTTGTAGAACATAACCAAAATTTAAAGTTCTTTATAGAAACCTATGGATCTTTGCATACGGGACAAAAGGGTTCACCTTTCTTTGTTTTTTAGACTCTATTGGCCTATTTGAACAAAATGAAGTGTTTTACCCCAAGTTTCAAAATCAATAAAAGTTAATCCAAGCTATAACACAAACAAAACAAAAATCCTATAGAACATCAAAATAGCAACTAAATATCGGCCCGTGGGATGGAAAACTCAACAATCTCAATTCAGTCAGAAAAACAACATTGGATTCTCTTTATTTCAAAAGCTCCTCTTGTCGGAAAAAACTTCGCGTTTTGCGCTTTTGCAATACCCATATTCTTGTCGCGACAGCATGCCGCGCGCGAGAAGCGAGAAATAAGGAAACTAAATGAACACGCCCACTTCGCCCAACGCAAGGCGTTTTCCATGCGTGCATTCCCGACTACCCGGCAAGGCGAAACTTTTCCCATGTAATCCAACAATCCAATTTTTCAAATGCTTATAATGTATTTTTTTTCCCCAACGTGGATTTTTGGGGATTTGATATGTTATAAAATCATTAAAGACACACTCGCCTGCTGCATGATGCAAAACTATTGGACGGGAATATTTTTTCGGGTTGGCGTGTTTTTGGGGACCTCAGACCCCGGCTAGGATAAAGGGAAGTATTTCAAGCAATTTCAATGCTTTTTGCTTGTGGTAATATAACCACTAAACCAACTTGAATAAACATCCAAGAAATAAGAAAAAGAGAGCACTTTATAAGATTTTCATTCACCCAAGGGGTCCATGAGCCGGTTTTAGAGAAAGAAAACAACATTTGTTTTTTACCTCGCTCGTAACCAAGTCCAATTGAAAACCGTTATAGATCATTGCGAGAGCACTTTCCTGACTACTCAGAAAGTGTTGTCATAGTAGCTGTCAGATCCGTGGCCGGGGGGTGGAAGTTAAATTTGATAATCTGTTTAGGCCTACAAAACGTACTTTACGCGGCAGGCTTTCGCGGTTAATTTTTTTACCTGGGTTGTGTTCTGACCTTTTGTGTTTGAATTGTATGGTTGTGTCTCCTGGACTCCTCTTTTCTGATCTGGACTGTGCTCGGCTGCTGCTGCAGTACGTGAGGGTCGTGAGTTATAATTGTGATGGCACAACCCCACATCGTAGAATAGGGGACCTCATAACACGAAACAGTGGGAACTGATAGGCATAATGTTGGCACACCCTGACACAACCAAGAAACGCATGTCTAATATTTTGCATAGCCTGGTATTCCCTACTGTAAATGTTTAATATCGTTGGTCATGTTGGTTGACGGCACACGAAACCGAATAATTTCCACCAGTATTTGGTGGTAATCGACAAGTGTAGCATAGCAAGGCAGGTTAGTCGGTGCTTACTAACCCCAGCCAGGCGCTATCCTCGCTAGCTGGCCCATATAGCCTAGGTCTACTAATAATTATCTGGTTAACACAGGAGTCATAGCATGCAAGGAATATTTACACTATTGGAGTAAACCGACCTCCACAACTTTACAATATATCATATCAATGTGCCATGTCACTGGCATGAGGCTGACTTAACTGGTTGTGGCAATAATTAAGGGTCATTTCATGATACAAAACTTCGTCAAGCACAGGTCCCTATAGTCAGAAGAAACTTGTCTCAATGTCAAAATGTACGTGTGCACATTCCTACTTCCACTTGGGATCGTGCAAGATCTGCTGGGGCAGTTCCTATGTTGGCCGAGGCCTAACACGGCCATTTCTCTTCATATGTATTTACCACCAGCTACCACCCACCGAGTAACATTAATTACCTACCCACTAGACGCACACTCGCCGGCCAGGATTCCGTGTATTTTTGCCCGCATAAGACAGGATAGTGTACACACAAGCGGCTGTCTGCACCGTCGTGAGTAGCTGCGGTGGTTACAACCGGTCTCAGCGGCGCGAGGTATTTTCTCATGGCCAATTTTGTTTTTTTTGATATTTTTGGCATATATTTGCATTTTTTATAACATGTGCGGCGCTATAGGGGTTTTTTGATGATTGCCCGATTTGAATTTCATATGATTTCCAAAAAACGTTCAAAAATGCTAAAACGGAGCCTAAGTGTATAGCGCCATATTCATGAAATTTTCATCCATCTCAAAATGGCGTCGTGGTAATCACGGGGGAGCTACGTGGTAGCTGCGTGTATACATCCGTACGGTTACTCAACATCCACCTTCTCTCCACTAGTAGTGGGCAACTACAGGGAGCCATTGGGTAGGTAAAGCAGGGTAGCCACATTACTGTATAACTAATAACTGTGTACTCTGTAAGCCTACTTTGCAGCTACCGCCTCGCATTAGACCTGTGTGCTTAAGGTCAGTAGCTTGCCGCGATAGACATGGTGTAGCTGCCGTATAGGATACCACGTGAGTAAGAATCCGGCCGTGTAGTCCTCTCCGTCACCTTCATTTCTTTTTTGGATGGAGTCCTCGAAAATTCTAGTTATTAAAAAACACAAACAAAAAAAAAATTTCAAGTGATTCTATTGCTGGATGTTAAATGGAAATGTCATTGACATGAGCAATGCCAGTTTGAGTTTATGGACAAAAATAGAGATCATATCTGCAGTGTAACCTAACTGAGTTTAGCTAGCCTGGGGCCTGCCTAGGCCAGCCAACTAGGACCAGCCCTAGATGAGGCATGTAGGCCAGCAGTTAGGCATTAATCACTAAGGTACCTAAAATTGACATTAATGATTACATCTAAAGGATGGGCATGTTTAGGTAGGCCCTATAGGGCAGGACAGAATGACTTAGGCCCTAGTAGGCTAGGGCCTTATTCTGTTACTGTTAGTTGTACTTCCTGTTTTTGATGGGATTTCGCAACAACTACAAACCTGACAAATGACAATAGCGAATCATTTGCCATGTGTGCTTTCGGTTTCACGATTCGAGAGCAGACCCCCAACCCCTGATTCCCATTTGAAAAGAAAATATGAAAAGTTGGACAATAAAATTATTGATATTAATATGCCACAATCGGGAAATTCCGCCATCGCCAGGAAAATCTGTTGGAATGCTACATGCTATGTGAGCAGAACGGATCGTTTGCACTGTGTTAAGAGTACCAAGCTAGGTCCGAATTTACAGCCATCAGATTCGACTGAAAATTTGACATTCTTCTGACTTTCAAAACACCAAATTTTACTTAAGGCCTAAAAAAAAAAGTTTGATGGCGTAGACAGAGAGAAAAAAAATCTAGGGTAGGTAGGTCGGATTTTTTTTTTTTTTTTTTTTTTTATGTGTCACATGTTATACCAGAAACCAAAATATATGACACACATAAAAAAAACAAATGGCACATGTTCACTTTTTCTGTAACCATCTTTTTATTTGTCATTTGACTGGTCTGCAATACTAAATCGCGATACTAAATGAAAAGAGTGTTTACGTGGTGTTTTAAAACTTTTTTTTTTTAATTGACACAAAAAAATAAAAAATATTAGGGTCGGCGGTAAAAATAGGGTCGGTCGGGTTACGCCAATCAAACAATTTTTTTTTAGGCCTAATCTTAGCGATCGTTGATATCTTTACCTACAACTGTGAGCCATCTTGTCAGAACTCGGTGAAATACATTGCAAATCGGTCCAAACTTACACGGCCGGATTCTTACTCACGTGGTAGCCTATAAGGCAGCTACACCATGTCTATCGCGGCAGACGGCACCCCCCCCGAGTACACACTGGGCTAAATGCGAGGCGGTAGCTGCAAGAGGATAGGGCTTACAGAGTACACAGTTATTAGGTATACAGTAATGTGGCTACTCTGCTTTGCCTACCCCAATGGCTACCCGTAGTTGCCCACGAGGGGAGAGAAGCTGGATGTTGAGTAGACAGTACCAGAGTAGACACGCAGCTACCACAGTTAGCACCCCGTGATTTTACACGACGCCATTTTGAGAGTGGATGAAAATTTCATGAAATGAGGGCGTATACACTTCGGGCTCTGTTTAGCATTTTTTGAACGTTTTCTTTAGGGAGAAAGAAAGCTATATGAAATTCAAAATCGGGCATCATCAAAAACACCTATACGCCCGCACGTTATAAAAAAATGCCAATATATGCCAAACATATCAAAAAAACAAAATGGCCATGAGAAAAATGACCGCGCGCGCTGAGAGGACGGGGTAAACCAGCAGCTACTCCACGACGGTTGCAGACAGCCGCTGTGTGTACCACTATCCTCTATGCGGCAAAAATAACGGAATCCTGCCGGCAGTTGTTGCGTCTCGTGGGTGGTAATTCCATGTGTCGTACCGCGGTGGTAGCGTGTGGTAGAAACTTACGCATGAAGAAATTGGCCGTGTAGAGCTGTACATGCCGCTCCAACCAGGGCCCATTCACTTTTCGTCATGTGGTTTTGCGGTTCCGAAGTCAAAGTACAGTATCCGTCCCCTCATTGATGAAGATAGTGGTTTTGCATGGCCTTTAGGAACGTAAAAAAAAAGAGGTCAGTCTCTTTCCCCTAACTGGTAGCCTTGATTTGCTGTTGTACGAAAATGTGAGAGTGTTGCTGATGGAATTCGAAGGCAACTTAGGGTAAATTTAGCCCACAACAATTGCAAAAATAACATCGGCCGCCTAGCAGTCTGGATTTTATTTACGTCATTGGTGAAAATGTATGTCCGCGCAAATTGCTTAAAAACTTATATGTGCTGTACTGTGGACGGTGATCTCTGGAAACCCGGTTGCGCAAAGAGTTCTTGAAGCACTGCCATAAACACCTGATGTTGTCAGTTAGCTTTTTGAATTCTAGCCAACCTAGCATAGTGTCAATGACAATGAGGTATGTGTGACCTTGAAATTGGAAAAGATCTGTGCCTAGTTATTTGCCAAGGACGGTCAGGGAGAGAGGCCGGCATAAGAGTTCTTTGATTCCGGTTATGTATGGCGAATGATAGAATAAACGGTGGAGCAAACGCAAGGCATGGCGATACCGGGAATTTCGAGGAGCCCGGACAGGGCTTTTGAGACGTAAACAAAGCAATGAAGCTCTACTGGCTTAGGCGAAAATAACACAAATTGAATGTTTGAAGGCAAGATCGAACTGAGATGGCAGGTGAAAAGTGAAAACATACTTGCTTATAGCTGTGTGCAAATTGCGTACACGGCGAAATTGTGTGAAATAAAAAGAAATAAGTATTTTTATACCATGTAGTACAGGTGAAAAATGTGCCGAAACAGTGCAAAAATTTCGACTCCAGACTTCCCTCTCAACCGAAAATCGCAAATGTCAAGGCCATTATGAAAAAATTGGGCTTCAAACTAATAGACTGCAATGCTAA
>JAMKCH010083089.1:0-15817 GCA_023653785.1 Ophioderma brevispina
CCAAAACTTTTCCTCTGGTGACACGATGGGTTGAATTTACTATAGAGCTGATGACAGAATTTAAGTGGAAAATGGTGCATCCTACTTTGGATTTATATACTACTACTACCACCTACATCATCAGCTTGATCAGATTTGGATATATCTCATGCTGATAACTACTCTACAACTATGATACCTCCTTCCACAACCAGATACCATAACCACTCGGGTATAAGCCCACCTTTGGCTTTAAGCCCACTGCCCCCCCCCCCCATTTTCAAAGAAAATGCAGGAACCCGCATACATGTGGGTATAGGCCCAGTGGTAATTTTGCATTATTTCTATGTTATGTACACCATCTCCTATGGTCTTTAGTTCTTTGTGTTGCTATTTTAAGTGTGAGAGGATTTGGAGACAAACTATTTTTTGTAATTTCCATTTAGTGGTGGTTGCCTTTGATGCCTTGTTTTGGTTTGAGCTTGCCAGTGAGTTCAAACAAACTTTGGATCTATCAAAGTAATGCAAATGGGGTGGCTTGCTTGCTTTGTTTAGAGGAACAATATCTATCTCTGGAAAATAGAACATTTCATTTTTATTTTTTTATTCTGCTACAAATAAAGTGCAGACTGAGCCTTACCCGAGTGAATAATATGCTTTTAAAACATTGGATTTTTTTGATTGAAATTTCCTCCCAAGTTCTAGCTCCTCCCCAGGTATAAGCCCATCCCTCTTTTTGAGTAAAATCTTCCATTTAGGGGGGTGGGCTTATACCCGAGTGGGTACAGTAATCAATATGTACAAACTCATCAGTCTTTAAATGCAAGAGTCAACTCCAGTTTCTATTGTTTCATTTTATAATGGTTGTTTTCAATAGAAATTTTAAAACCACAAGATTTCTACTTATGTTGATATTTAGTATTTGTATGATGTGAGTTTGGGTTGGTTGAAATCATTGTGTGTATATGTCTACCAATTCTTTTTACACTGAACAAATTTACCAAAATGATAAATCCTAAATAAATGCCTTTACTGTCTGTTCAATAAACCTCCATACCCGTTTTTATTGTTTGCTATGAAGTCAATTCAAAATTTGGAAAAGTCATGAAAAGAAAGTTACTAAATTGCCTTAGACCTAAATCTTTCTCAACATTTGGAGCACACATGAAATATGAAAGTAGCCAAATCTTTTCAATTATAGCTCTTTTTGAAATGATCCGAGCAACATGAACAAACTGCATTTAACTGCGTCAGATATAGGTCACTGATCCCATTTACTTCTGTTTTCTGCAGATTGGGTAAAACTGAATCAAAATGGTATTTGAAATTAAGCGGCTTGCAGGGGGTTCTGCATGTTAGGTGTTCATAAAAGAAGACTTCCTTTCAAGACTTTTGTGTCATGTTTTGACCCAGGGCCGTAGCCAGGGGGAGTGCGGGGGGTGCGACGCACCCCCCAAAAAAGACAAAGGTCGCTTTATGATGGGAAGGTCCGCTTTGCATGTTTAAGGTCCGTGTGTTCAATGAAAAGTTTGTCTTAAGGTTGTGCGGTGCATGGTAATATGAATGACTAAGAGCTGTTAACCATCGCAGTACGATTGTGGTCGTTGTTTACTATACTGTTTTTTCCCAACGCTGCGACGGAATTTTTTGTTTTTGGTACGCAAAAGGTCCGCTTCTGGCAAATCCGCACCCCCCCCAACCCCCCCCCGCAAAATCCGGGCTACGGGCCTGGCAATGAAAACGAGAATCAAAGTTGCTTCTTCTTAGGGCGTATCACAAGTCATTGGGTAAGGGCTTGTGGTGGTGTCAGGATTATTTCAACTGAGGTGATGAACCTGGGTCACGTGTATCCATGTACGGATGCTCCTAAACATGGCCCGCTTTTTGAGGCTGGGGGGGGATCGGACCAGTCAGGGTTTTCACCCTACTCTTATTCGAAACTGACTGCGAGGGTTGGATTGTACCTGTACAGTTGTGACTCTCTGTACACGGGACCGACGGCCTTAACGTCCCCTACGAAGGACGGATGCTTTCATGATCCATGTGACCATTCCAAGTTGAACCAGGCAGGGAGCGGTTTTTTTGTATTTAATCAATAAGCTGGTATACAGTCAAATCCAGATTGTAGTCAACCGATAATCCCAGCAAGGGCCACGACCACACCGGGATTCGAACCCGGGATTTTTGATGGTACTTTGCGCCACAGGCAAGCCACCTAACCGCTAGGCCACGCTCTCCATCAACGTTAATTGAATAGACAGGAGTAATGATATAGAAATGCCATCTACAAATAAATACGCTTTTGATTAAACAGTAGTATTGAGGGATGTGGAAATTATATGTTATTGAGTAAAAAACTTCCAAAAGGGGTGCTGGAACTCTTTACGGTATTTTGTGCTCCAATTTTGCTTTACGCAGTTTGCTCTTACACGCATCCAAGTCAAGCGCTGGTTTTCCAGTTAGGCTTCCTCTCTTTCTGCAGGGTTAGAAAATTTAAAGTCATGATATTCAAAATCATTCCAAATTTGATTTGTTATATAAATTAGACATACCAGAGACCGAACCTGGGATTAGGATATGGACTGTTGGTATGTGAAGTTATTCACTGTCAATAGCCATATAATAGCTAAAACAAGAATCATGCCCCTTCTAGTTTGTGCCTTAATTTCCATAGCAATCCCCTCCTGGCAATGTCAATGCCTGGTAAACATGGCAGCACCTACAACACCACTTGTTAATTATGATTATTAAGTAATCTTGCAAGCTCACCTAGTAGCGGCGCTTTTAATATGACAACATGTCCTCTTACAACCTTGCAATAAATTATAATATAAAAGGACTCTTGTATATTATGGTTAGGCCTTATATATGAATAAGTACCAAAAATTGGTCCCTAGGATTCCCTCTTAGTTTGCTGCGTTGGTGATATTCAAGGTCAAAGGTCAACGCCCTTTATACGGCCTATGAGGGGTTATAACTGCTCTATCCAATTGGCCCTTAGAAGCAAAAAGAGGGTCATACCCATGTTTTGGGTGTTCAATAAACCAACAATAAAAACAGTCTTGACGCTTACAAATGCTGGGTCTTCATTATCGTTCAGAATAGAAAGCACTTTTAATCAACCTTTTGTCACGTTTTCTCAACATAAATTAGCAATTAGTCGGTTGTACAAGTATAAAATAACCACCAAAAAATAACATATCTGTATGAAAACAGCCAAAATACTATTTAAAATATAATGAGGGGATATTAGTGGAATATCAATGTAAACTAATTAACCATTCTTGGACAAATATTTCATGTGGACCACATCAGACACCTCATTACAAATTGTTGAAATTAAGCCAACTCTGAAAAGCATCACAGGGAACAGCGATTCGCCCTGGCTCCACCAAATGTTTTCTCACAAAAATCAAAACAAAACCTTCAAGCAAACCTTATGAGGGTGGAGCATAACAAATTGATGGAGACCGTAAGTAGAGGCTTAATGTCATACCACATGTCCTATGTAACATTGAACAAATTCTAATACAAGGACTTTTGTATATTCTGGGTAGGCCTATATATGGATATGTATGGACAAAAAAATTTGTCCGGCTTCTCGTTGCTGCGTTGGTCAGATATAGGTTGATGGGTCATAACTGCTTAGCCAATTGGCTAGAGCAAAAAAGGTGGGTGTCTATTCTTATACCATGTTTTTGGAGTCAATAAAAACAATACAACATATTGTTTAGGCTTACAGTGCAGCCATCATTGCTTTTCAGCATAGAACGCACTTTCAAATCCAAATTGGTACAAGTTTTTCTCAACGTAAATTAACAATCGTCAGTCTTGGCTCAAATATTAAACAACCATATTGACCTTTATATAGATCATAATGAACAGCTACAATATATTGTCAAATCAGTGAATGTTGTTCATGGACAGATTCTCGAAATGGGAGTCCTGTGTGATTTAAAGTGTGGTTTAATATGATTAACCCTTTTTGCCATTAATATTCATTTGGGGACTATTAAAAAACCCCTATTACCAACTGCTCTAAGTAAGCCAACGCCCGAAAATAGTGGGAATGGCACGCACCCCCAAATATCAGGACCACATCAAGCGACGCTGTAATTCGCCCTCCTGGCAAAATATTTTTTTCTCAAAAAAAAAAAATCTCAGGGACAACAAACCTTCCAAACGACCTTCTTGTAGGTGGCAATAACAATTGCGTTGAACGCCATAGTCGTGGAAGGTAGGTATCATAATCCAGTGTATCGCTGCGCTCTCATCGTTTTTTCGTCTTCTTGTTTCTTTTTTTTTCCGCCTCTCACTCCTGAGAGGGAAACACACTATACTAGTGATAGCTTCCTTCACAAACCTTATTTTCACAGGGAATACCCACTGCCTGGCTTCAATCGGTGGCGGAAGATGTCGCAGAATTAGCAACGCCAACGCAACCCTTGTCAATGCCCCACCCATAGTTGTCTAATGCTCCTGGGTCAAAATGCTAGGACGATCAGCCAAGAGGGATGGGGGACGGCGACACCACTTTCCGCTTGACTAAACATGCAATCAAATAGACCTTGTTGGAAGGTGGAAGTGGAAGTAGAACTCCAACCACCCATTGTCCAAAATGTCAGGGATGAAGGCCTCTTTATAGACTGCCCAGGAGGAAGCGTGGACTCGATCATAATATGCCCGAACCAAGACAGCCCGGGTCAGTAGTCAACCAAACATGGTTGTTTGTTTTGTGTGCATTTCCGATGACTGAGGAAGGAAATCCAGGCTAGCTCAATGTGTCCCTTGCTGCAGGCTTCTCTGAGCTGTCTGCAAACCCGGTCTGACAATCTGGGATGAGACGTGGGCAGAAACCCGTTTAGGGGGTAAAACAAACGTCTGATTCTTGCCAAAAAAGCCTGCATGTGGAAGAATAGAGACACCTCCTTGCGTCAACGCGGTGGTGGGGCTCGTCCGTAGACAAGCGCATGTATATCCGAAACCCCCCTATGCCACAAGCCACAAGCCATAGAGTTCCAGAAGACTAAGCTTTGGTTGGGTTTTAACTGTTTCGACACAAGAGTTGCAGACCAATGGCAAACCCACTCCGGAATAAGACTACGAACTGGGGACGATCCGTTAAAAATTACCCTTCATCAGATTGGACAAGCGGGGACTGAAAGAAGAAACGGTCTGCCATCACCAAGCCCTTTATGGGTCTGGCCTATGGCTTTTCGGTAAAAAAAGAAACCTTGGACAATCAGGACACTAAGTTAAAACCACTCCTTGAAAGACCTCCCTGAGAAAATTGCCCAACTGGTCCCAGGTTCGGAGCATGGGTTCGGAGCATGGGGGTGGTGCATGAACGCTCGTCAGCTGGAGGACCTTCTTATCAGGCCCCTCCACTTTGGAAGATGGGTCTGTCCCCTTACAAGCAGATCTATCGGCCTGGGAGGAACCAAAGCTTGCCGTGGCAATAATGGGAACAAGCACAGGCACAAGGGCGTCTCGAGGACTGAGCCACTCGAGGCCTTTTGGAGGATCATGGCAACTGGAGAAGCTATGATAATCATAGGCTATCAATCCTGACCCTATACCACTGCCAGGGTCCGTTTGACAAGCCCGGGATCAGCGGTTCCAGAGTAGGCCCCTGCCTACCTAATTGCCACAATCTGAGATTCATGACTGAGGTGAAAGATCCACGTGTGGATGGTCCCCTACCATCTAGAAGATTGTGGACAAAAGCAAAGTAGACTGCTTGCCACCCACCGACGGCCCCCTCTCGACTTTTGGCTTGTGTCGGGATTAGGGACCCTCCTGGGTGACTGTCCGCAAACCCTTGTCCACTCCCGAAAACAGGGAGGGCGATCAGCCGAGGGTCCCAATCTCTTGGAAAAGCACATCAAGAGATGACCTCATAAGAAAAGACTAAGACCCCCAAGCATCACGCTCTCCCGAATAGCCGAAAAATCTCTCCTGCATAGGCGGGACCCATTACTTTGTGTAATGTCACCACCTCATATTGTCGCTGAGGACCAACAATACCTTCCCCCTGACCACGGGTAGCCAGTGCCGCAATGCCAAGTAAGAACGGCGGCGGAACAACTCGAGGACGGTTTTGTGGTGAAGAGCACGGAGGCTGGTAGCGCTGGCCCCAAAGAGGATAGGAGGGACCCCACAAATCTTAAACCATCCTTGTCCGGGTGTTTGATTGGTCACAGGTAGGCTGAAGGGAACTCGTTGCCTAATATGAGTGGCAAAGGCCACCATTTAAGGTCTGAGGTTTACCACTGCCAAAAAGTTTTTTATCGAGCCAAGCTAAAACACAGAAAATTTGAAACCTAATGGATGCATCTAATATGGGGACATATTTGCTTTCATTTTGGGCAAAATTAATCTGTCACGCCACTCTACCTTTGTTCTGTAGACCAGACTAAGTTTTGGACGTAAGGCATAGTAAGGGGATGATGCCACATTATAAATTTTTCTTTTTCACTTATATCAAAATTTATATGTTTATGCATGAGGTACTTAATACCTCCTGTGTATGTTACAAAAACTTGATTTTCCTTTCATCACCCCAAAAACCTAGGGGACCAAAATCACACATTCCTGTATTTTTAACTCAAAAATAGAAATTGGCTTATGTTCAGAAAATCAATCAGAGAAATCAAGTTTCCGTGATATTACTTCATTAAAACATAACTATTACGCCAAATGGAGGACTATTGGAACGTTTTTTGATATCAATGGAAAAGGGAGATTGTACCATCCACAGTTGTACCAGAATCAAAAGGGTAGAGCTTTGTAACTAAGAAATCCAAGGTCTTAACCAACACCTTAAAATGGTTGAGTGGGACGAAGTTTTAAAGTTACAATTTCGTGCGATAGTGCATACTATTTTGAAAATCAAGGAAGGGGGCATTTGATCGTTTTTCCTCTATGCTAATTGTGTTTATTGACCACAAAAACGTGTATAGAAACCTATTTGTGCTTTTAGACCAAATGGTTGAGTATGATCCATAATGCCTATTAAAAGGTCATTGACCCTTTGACCTTGAATATCTGAGCCAACGCAGCTGCCAGGAGGCACCGGAACAATTTTTCATAATAATTACATATAGCCCTAAGAGAATATACAAAAAGGCCTTTTATTAGAATTTTTCAAGTGTGCATCGCATATGGCTTCTACTAACACAAGTTTGTTGGGATCTCATGCAGAATGCCTCTTAGTTTTTGAAACCATTTAAAGCAGTTATTAGCAAAAACAATTTTGACAAGAGATATACATGCCGAAATGATGACCAAATAAAAACCTGGAAACCAATTTGAGAATGGAGATATAGGTCTACATAATTATGACTTGCACGCTGTTGTAGCGCACACTTGGCTAATCTCAACAGGAAAAATGTGGGAGATAGCTACGTATTGGAAGTAGCAGTGCCGAACAAATCCAGAAATAGAAAAATAGAGCAGGGCAGGCGATAAAGTAAATCGGAAACACACCAATGGAAAAGAACAGACCCAGGTAGATGCAGGATCGATCGTCACATACGGGTACGCGAACATAGTGAGAGGGGTGGGAAGGATATTACAGACGCGCTCGCGAAGCAGCTGGCAGAGGGAAGTAAGACAGGATGGAGGAACACAGCAACAGTGAAGGTAATGGAGGTCGCACACCCCTCGTTGGAACACGGTGTCAAAATTGTGTTGCTGTTGACTTTTACTTGGTTGTTCTGGTTATTATTATAACAATAACTGGATAGTTAGGCCTACCCCTTGCAAAATTTAACATGGGCAACATATACATCGCCACATGGGATGTTTGGCTATTCGGAATTGGAATTATCGATCTGGACTTAAAAAGTGCATCTGTGATGCTTACCACCTCATATGATTTATATGTTTCAAGGGGATAGCAAGGAAATATAAAACCAAAATTTTGAGTGTTATTCTGATGGTGCGTTGATGTAAGGAAACAAATATTCGTTTATACCGGTACCCAAAGGTATGGGTGGATCGATCATTGACATATAAAGTGTGGTCCATTCACGTAACCGCCACCCGACCCGACGCCCATGTAAGTCTATAACACCAAGGTTCCCTGGGCCGCAACTCCTCTTGGCAGTCCTGTACATTGTGGCCTATGGTGCAGCTTTTGTTTATTAATTGGTATAATTGTAGTAGTATAAGATGAGTTACTCCAATTTGGGATAGTTATGATTTATCTAACTACGAAGCATACACCACAAATTGAAACCTATCGCTGCATCTAATCTTGGGACAACATTTTGCTTTCACATTTAGTGCAAAATATCTGTCACGCCACCCTTACCTTTGGCTCTGGTAGACAGACGAGAGTTTGGAGTAAGGGGATGATTGCCACATTATAATATTTTTCTTTGTCATTCTATCAAAATTATATATTTTTTGCTTTTTTTAAGTTTTTTATTTTTTTCTTTTTAAAACTTTATTTTCCTTTCTCAATCACCTTCCCCAACCCTAGACAATCACAACCTTCCTGTATTTTTACTCAACATAAATGGTTCTTTTTAGCAACAATCAATAAATCAATTTCCTGGTTATTTACTTTCTTCATTAAAACATTACTATGAACCTAGTCAACAATGGAGGAAATCTTGGAAACTTTTTTGATACACTGGGAAAGAGGAAAGACTTGTACCAATCCACCTGTACCAGAATCACACAAAGTATGTCGAGGCTTTGTAACTAAGAAATCCCAGGTCTTAACCAACACCTTTAAAATGTTGAGTGGACTAATTTAAAGTAAACAAATTTCTTCAGATAGTGCATTAACTATTTTTTAAAATCAGTAAGATGCATCTCGATCATTTTTTCCATATGCTAATATGTGTTTATTGACCCCAAAAACCTTGGGAAAAGAAACCCCTCCTTTTGGCTTTTAAAGAACCAAATGGTTGAATTTGATCCATGTATTGCCTATCAAAGGTCATTGACACTTTGACCTTGAATATCTAACAAACGCAGCTGCCAGAAGGCCGGCCAAGTTTTTTTTTCAATTAATAGTTCACAATAGCCCTAAATGAGAATTAGACCAAATGGCTTATTATATTATAATTTTATTCAAGTGAATCGACATTGCCTCTACTAACACAAGTGTGTTTTATCTCATTGCAGAATGCCTCATATTTTTTTGAACCATTTACGCCTTTATTAGCAAACAATTATGACAAGATAATAACTGCGAAAGTGGTGATCCACCTCACCAAAAACACAACAAAAAAAACCTGAAAATCCAGTGAATGGCCGATATAAGGTCTAATCTACTAACAAAATTCATGACTTGCTGCTGTAAACGCCCTCTAAGTGGCTAATTCAACATAAAAATGTTTAAACTAATATTTTTGCTGGCAATGAATGCCAGTATAGCTGTGAAATACATACTGCAAACAGATGTCAAAACTGAAACAGTTTGGTAGTTGACATTTTTACTTGGTATTGTTCTGGTTTTTATATAACAATAACTGGATATAGGCCTACCCAAACCTTGCAAAAATTTTAAACATGGAAACACCCTAAATTACATGCACATGGGATTTTGCTATTAGAATTGTAATTATCTATCTGTCCTCCCTTAAAAGTGCATTCTGTGATGCTACCACCCTCATATTTATTTATGTTTTCAATGGATATCAGACGAAAAATTAAAACCAAAATTTTTGATTTAAGTACATGAATGGTGCAAATTTTGATGTAATGAACAAATACTACGTACATAACGGTACCACAAAGAGATGTGAATCTTATCATTGATCTAAAGTGTGGTACATTCCCGTACATCCCGCACCCGACCCAAACGCAAGCCCAAATGTAAGTATATAACACCCAGGAAATCCCCGGCCCAGCAACTCTCTTCTTGGCAGTCCTGAGTGCAAACATTGTTTCCATAGAGTAGAAGTGCGGCTTTTTGTTTATTACTTTGTATATTGTAGTAATGATGAGTTACACTTACTACTCCAATTTGGTATAGTTATGATTTATCTACTACTAAGCAACCCCACATATACCACAAATCAAATTTGTGGTAGTTTGTTGGTCTCTATGGAAGGGCACGTAAGGATGAAAAGTATATTGTGATCCTGTTGGTAACGTCCTCACAATATACAGCCTGCAGTTGTTAGGGATCAGGCCACTTGCTTAGTAACGACATAATAAACTTTCAATACTTGGGAATGTTTAATTCATGACATAAACCTTTTAGTTTATTTTAGTCAAGTCTGGGATGAGGCTAAAAATCAGGAAATCCCTTTCAATTCAACAAGGCTGTGAAGACTCCAGTGCCACATAATTTTTGTTAACCGTTAATACACCACAATAGTTACCACCGTGATTGGTTTTTTCATTCTCCATCCAAAAGTTTGTTTAGTGGGTTGACAAAGTTTGTTGACGCTAGACTGCACATATTCCCTCTCTATCTGACCGAGTTTAATTTGTGTTTGTCCGCATTGTACCAAAAAAAAAGCAGCCTCCTGTAGGGGTAAGGGGACAAAAATGGTAGAAAACCCAAAAGAGACCTCTGCTAATAACCTAGACTACTCATACAAAGAATTTACCTACCAATTTAAGAGAAGTACATTAGACACACCCCACTATACTCTTTATAGTCATGGCATACCAACCGGGGGGCAAGTTGCCCCCCTCTGGCTCGAAAATGTGCATTTTAATCCCCTCTTTTTTGGGGGGGGGGGGGAATTTCACCCTATTTCAGACCAACTTTTGGCAAAATTGAAGTAAAATTTTGGACAATTTTCGCGAACACATTTTGTCAAGTTGCATACTTTCTTGGAGCATATATCATCGGGACGATTTACAAATTTGCCCCCAGGGAGGGGGTGGGACGTGATATTGTGAGAGTGCAGGGGGGGGAGAGGAAACCGAAGGAAGGGGGGGAAGTTGAAAAGAGGGGAGTCCTGTCGGGCCGATTGTGAAATTTGCCCCCTCTGTATCGACTGGCCCCGGTTACAACCACTGTCTTTAGTCTATAATTACAAACTGACAATTACCATATTGAGTTCCCTGTCCCATATCATTTTCCTGCATCCCCCATGCCATTAGGCCAAGACTGTCTAACATTGGGTGTTTCTCTCTTCCTCTCTACTTTTTGCAGCTTCGTTTTGACATTCACTGTGTCCTCCAATCTCAAATCTAATAAAAAAACAACCATTAAACGATATTTTTTTAGCCAATTATATTAATTTCCATAACCACATTCTTATCCTGCTCCGCACACACGCTCACCGCACACGCGCTCCTCCGCTCACGAACGCTCTCACACACCGCTACCGCGCTCTCCGCACACGCGCTCACGCAAACACGCTCAACCCACCCACATGCTCATGCACACCTGCTCATGCATACACACACACCACCCACCTTGAAAACAGATATTATAGAACTACAACCATAAACAGAAATCCCACATGACCCCGATGACCTCTACCCCATAGCTTGAGTAATCCACACGACTGGCCACAGACTCTTTTTTTCCAGATATCCCTACGTTAAACAACGCCCCCTTGTGGCGACAATCTGTGGCACAAGGGAACTGACCGTAAGTCAGTGGGTAGGTGGAGTTAAGTGTGGGGGTCGGGGACGATATGGTTGGTTAGCGGGAGTCGAGCGGATGGGGTCTGAAAGTTGAGAGGAATGTAGTAGCATCCTGATAATGTAGGTGGGCAGCTTATGACGAAAAAGTAAAGAAATTATGTGGATGAGGGGGACCAGAGCAAAGAGGGGGGGAGGGGGGGAGCGCAGATGGGAAAAGGACAGAGGATGCGACAAAAAGGAGGGCGAACAGAACGCATAGCGGAGAGGTAAAAGGAGGCAGAACGGGGGGGGGTAGAAGGGGGGGGGGAAAGAAGGCAGGCAAAAGAAAGGGAGAGGGATGAGAGCCTTGTCGGAGAAATGCAGGGCGTTTTTGGCAAAAGGGGCTCAGGGGGGTCGGGTATTAGGAAGGAAGCGACTGAGAGGGGAACACTGTCTCTGACGCTCTCGTCTATGGCATCTTTTCCGCATGTTTTGTGAAATGAAATTTCACCTTGTAATTGTGGAGAAAATCTAGCCAAACCCCACCTGCTCTTTTGACACCAAATCATAATTTGAATTATCGTTTTCAAAGCAGTGAGATTATGGCCAGCTTTTTTAAAAATTAACTTCAAATCAGGAAAGAGAATGTTTTGCCTTAATAATCACCATGGCATACGGGAGCCAAATTCTGTGTACTTTGTCAATGCAGCATTACTTTCTCATTTTCTCACCATCATGGGAAGAAAAACAGTTGCAAGCCTTGAAAAATTGCAGGAACGGAATCCTGGTTTTTTTTTCCCGGGAAATTTTCCTTTTTGGACGGGGAAATGGTTTTTTGTCATTTAAATAAAGAATACATAAGAATTGAAGGAATTTTGCAATCTTGGCAGCAAAAATATTTTATGATTTTGTTCCCAGGAAATTTGGCATTTTTTCCATGCCCTGGGTCTTTGTTTTTTTAAGTGGATTGTCTTCTTTCGTATCTAGATTTGGGTTGCTTTCAAGTTGAAGTGTTTTGTGAAGGGTCTTGAATTCATGTAACAAAAGGTAATTCATCATTTAATTGGTTAAGAGTGCAATTGCCTCTTCCGACTTAAACAAATTCTCAGACTTCGGTAGGAATGCGTTTGGATCTTGATTTCAATGTAAATTTCCGGTTTTTTACATTTACAAACATGTCATTCTCTATTCACATATGAGTGACAATCAGATATTTTCAGCATTTTTTTTTAAATCACAACATTTAGGTTTCACAATATGAAGGAGTAAACATTGGTAGAAGGGAACCTGCAAGATTGGGAATGTCAGTGAGTGGGCTGAGGCGTGACCATCTTACTTGGATTTGGCGGTATCACGGCCTCTTGGACTTTAACTATATACGTTCTGTCCAATAGTTGTCCCAATGGCTCTTTGTTGTAATTTATCAAAATGTGGCATCAGTTCGGGTCTTCTCTGCCCTTCCAAGCTTTTTCTTCTGTATATACTACAGAGCAGAAAATAAAAATACAATGTTATTCTAAAAGTTTTGCCCCTCTCTCCCTCCGTCTCTCTCCTTCCCCCTCCCCCCCCCCTCTCTTCTCTCTCTCTCTCTCTCAACCTCCCTCAATCATCTTCATGTACAATGCAAATGCATTTCACATAGACGATACCAACATCACAGGCAATTCAAATATTCAGACAGACTCTCGCTTTCGTAACGTCGACATATAAGTGCTTAATATTATGGTAATGTCTGTATGTAATGAAGGAATGATTTCACTTGCGTTATAGAGATTTACCCAATTGAGCATTGATGTAAACTTGGCACTTGCCATTATTAACTTGCATGATTGTTTTTTGTTCGCATGAAAGGAAAAAACACAAAACAATAAAAGTGTATTTCTTGAGTCTAAATGTGCACACTGTGTGTAGTAAGGCTTGTATCAGTCCACCACCCCCAAATTACCCGACCATTTAAACTGTATCGTACACAACAATTTGAGCTTGAACTTTTGACCAATTTTGCCTCCAAGAATCGCCACAGCCGTCGTAGTCGCGACTGTAATTTAGTGCCGACTAGTCTACTACCAAAATAGCGGAGGTCGTGCATCCCTATTGGGCACACGTGGATTACTAAGGTTAACGGTTTCAGATTATTAAACGTCTCAACATTTTTTTAGGGGACTGGCTGGTGGATCACAAATGCCCGCTTTAAAGTGGTACTTTTGCAACTAAAGTTTGTAAATTTATTGCCAAGAAGGCTTGCTTGAATGATAAGGCTTATGGCATGCCATGGGCATGTTTATGCAAGTAAGTGTATATGTGTTATATTAATATATATTCAACAGTGTCACGGTAAAACGGAAGATTTCCAATTGTGACATCACACCTTACCGAAGAAGGAGGCATTTCCTCAAATGAAGTCTAAAAAACCAACAAAGAGACCCCCTAACCCCCTAGCTTGCTGAAAATTGGTTATTTAGCAAAGGGCATAGATTACATCTAAAATTCAAATTACCACGGGGCTCACAGACAATATTAATAGTAAAAATAGTATGTTTACTGTATCTCTAAGCATAGAAAAATTATAAATTTAGCCACATTTCACTACTTAAATAATTTGTCTGATAATATATGACCTCCCCTCATATATAATCCGCAAATAGGTTACAAACGCGATTTTTCCACGTTTTTGTTAAGTATAGGGGGTAGACCTATTTGAGGAGTATATAGTAGTGACACTCTATATAACTACTTCAAAATAGGTCTATCAAATTCTATTTTCAATGTGTTACGTATAGGCGTAGACCTATTGAGGATAATATATATAATCCTCAAATAATCTACAAACGCGATTTTCATGTGTGTTAATATAGAGGTAACCTATTGAGAGTATAGATATATGTCACAAGCTCGCTTAGAATTAGAACCCTCCGAGGAACGAAAAGTGTTTTCTTTTGGGGGATTTATAGCCTCTATAGCAAAAGGGGTCAGTAGTTTTTTTGTGGGGAAGAGGTTAAACAGGAAAGAAGGAAAAGTTCGCAAAGGTAGACCTAGTTGTTGTTGGTAATCTGAGTATAGTAAACCTTGAAAGAACAATTATGAGATTATTGGAGACCATTTTTTCTATAACTTTTATCCTTAATTGATTTATAAGCTAGGGTTGGGAGTATTAAAATCTATGATTACATTAGGATATAAAGGCCTTTAGGGTCAGTAATTAAACAAAATCGTAATGATACCAGCCGTCTACTATCTAATGCGATTTGACTAGTATTTAGGTTAGGGTTTAGGTTATGGTAGGGGTTAGGTTGAGTTAGGGTCGGGTTTAGGGTTATAGGGTCAACCCATTTCCTTAACCATAAATTCTATCTAACCCTTGATTTCACTAACCCTTAATTTCCACTACATTAATGTTATGACCGGAGGCATATATAGGCCTACAAGTCCATTATGCGAAGAATAACAAAGCTACTGAATAAACTAAATCTTATTCTTAATAGATTGTACATGTATGATGAACCGGGATGATGAATCATTCAACATACAAAGCAAGTGCTACATTCCCATAATAGGTTTAATATTAAATACAATAACGTGCACAGAGTATAGGCCCGGAAACACCACGTCCGCCTCGTGGTCAACCTGAACATCGGGTTTCGGGTGTTTAATGTTTTGTAACGGAATAAAGCGCAATAATATATTATGTGCTTTAAGTCTGTAATGATCAAAAGGAATACGACGTCCCGGTGGCGGGTCCTGATATATTTAAAACCGTTGCTTTCAATGTGGCGGAAAAGTGCCAAAATAACTGTAATCCGTTTTAAATGACGTACATGTTTTGTTTATAAGTAACGGTTGCCAGTTCTATAAATCCTCAACAGGTCTACAAACCCCATTTTTATGTGTGGTTAAGTAAATATAAAGGAGACCTATTTGATGGAGTATATATAGTAGTGACACTCTATATATACTCCGTCATAAGGTCTACAATGGCGATTTTACGTGTGTTGAGCATAGGAGGTAGACCTATTTGAGGATATTATATATATATTATCTATCATAGATATATCCTATATATATATATATATCTATATATAATAATATATCGTATTCGGGTCATTTTCACAATCAGTGGTGTAACTTTTGTACCCTTGGGGTCAAAATTTTCGAGTTTTTTTTTTTTTTTTTTTTTTTTTTTTTTTTTTTTTTAATTGATATGTTATTTTATTACTGTTTTGGAGCTTAATCTATTTGCAAAATATGTGTAATTTTGGAAATATTGTGGCATATTAGGTGAAATTTGTAG
>JAMKCH010083090.1:0-10095 GCA_023653785.1 Ophioderma brevispina
AAAATGAAAACACATCCAATTCGTCCAAATACTTCTGGATTTTACCAATTCTGACTCATCCTATTTTATGGCCATAACGGCGTTTTTGATTGGGCCAGTAGAATAGATGGATTTGTGACATCTCGCACACTTTGGGTACATATCTTTAATTTCTCAGCTGCTACACAAGCTAGTATTAAGTTGTTTTTGGTGTCCAATTAAGCTTATGATAACAGCGAGTACAGTCATAACCAAAGAAGATATAAAAAAATAATGTTTGTTCCCTCTAAATTCGTGTTAAATATCGACATGTGCAGGTGGAGGAAGATCAGGATGATGATAGATCAGGATGAGCAAATTCTCCTGGTGGCACACTGATGGGGCTCAACCCCATAGAAAAAAAAACAAAATCATCTATTTGTGAATTTTCAGTAATAATTAAGATTGATAATACTAGTTTAGATTATCTTTAACTGTTAAAATGATTTAGTTGATGTTAATTAAGGTGTAATTATGAAATTCGTTTTTCCTCATCAACCAAGAGCATCAAGCCTGGCCGAATGATCGCGCGAGCAAACAGTGTGTTTCTCTCCTTAGCGATATGTGTAATATTAATCAGTTATAAAGGGTCTTTCAAGATTCTGAAATATATACATTATGTATGTAAAGTTTTTTAGAAATTCTGACTGTCCGTTTATTCAATATTCTTTAGTAAAATTGAAATCTTATAACCAAACACATAACCAAATACTTAAAAAAATTGTTTTGCAATTTTTAGCAGTTAGCATGATTGCTCAAGACAATCATGGGTGAGAATTAGGGCAAATTTTTGCAGAGGGAGAAAGTACACAAGCAAGTGTAGGCCATGCTGGTGATACACTTGAATTTTAAATTAAAAAATTTGCTTACCCAAATCGGCCTACTATTGTAGCAGTGTTTGCCAGTCTTCATGACTGGACCTCTGTTTGTCTTGCTCTGGTCTTCATAGTCTTTTGTTAGGCAATTTGTGTTTATCACAGACTGCACTGCCTAGCTTTCTTTGCTTATGTGGGCAGTCTGGGAGCAGCGAGCCATGCAGAGCACACCTGTCTTGAAACAAGCTGGTGAGAGTTGCATTTATTAAACAACCTGGGTGTTTTCTTGCTGGAAAATTGTATTAATTATGATTAAATAAAGCTAGTTGTAATTTTTGGGATTATTTTTTGCCATCTTGGCAGAATTGGTGTAGGAACATTAGTGAATTCTAATGAAATTGGCAGGCTCCTATGTTTGGTGTTGGCACATGAGTGAAAATGAATGGCTGCCATGTGCAAATTTGAAGTAATTTTCTCCAGAGCAAGAAATCACTATGTTGAAAAGGCTTGGCATATGAGAAATTTTAATGGACATTTGTAGTGAGATGTGTTGGTGCTTTGAAAAAAAATGTGATGTTAACCAAATGAGGAAAACGGACTGTTTTAAATTGTCATCCTATGTTGTTTTTTCAGCCTATTAATTCTTTCCGCAAATTAAAAATGGAGTAACTCTATTCCAGATTTTCATGCAGGTTTAATTAATTTGTTGCTTGAATGCGAATGTTCGGGCTTTAGGGCAGTTTGGCACACATCCTTGGATTCACACAGGTTTGATGTTGATAAAGTTAACTTCGGAAACCATCGGTAGCCTAGGATAAATGTTTGTCACAAGCGGGCTGGAAAAATGCCAAATTTTCCCGGGAACACAATCAAATTTCCCTCAAATTTGCCAAATGTTCCCCCTTCACTTCTTATGTATTTCTTTATTTTACATGACTACAATTTCCCACCAAATAGTAAGATTTCCCTGCACCGGTTCCCAAGTTCCGCACTTGTTTCCAGACCCCTGGGTCACAAGTCCCTATTTAATTTGGCTTTGCTTGTGGTCATGAGTGACTATAATTCTCCTTGGTGAAAATTCCTTGAAGCCTGTAAGGATGGCGAGTTCAAGGTGGAAAGTTCCAAAAAAGCCTGAGCTTTTGGGGTGGAAATTCCGGGGGAAAAGTTGTTTACGATTACAAATTTCTTTGGAGGTGGCATTGGCATCTGGAAGTTGAAAGTGCCGCACAATAAAAGATAGTTAGGTCCGCAGTAGTAAAAAAGGAATTTGTTGAATTCTTGTGCTTTATTCAGGTTAAATAGGGAAATTAGACGTGGCAATGCAGCTTGGGCAGCTGTGTTGGTCGTTGTTGGGTTGGTGGAGTTAGCTGGAGAATTTTCAATGTTTTGGCCTGGAATTTGCGGGAGCTTTAAAGCTGGGTGCAAATTTATTGATCCTAATTCAAGGACATGTGCAGGTAAGTAAGATGAGAAATTTTCTAAAAATTACATCCCCCCCGAATGATGCCATTTTTATGAAAATGGTGGGAGTTCTTCAAAACTGTTTGGTTTGGGTATAAAAAGTGGTGCCTAAGAATTCAAGTGAATTTCCTTTACTGGGGAGTAACCCTATTGTTCCATAGGTGCAATTTGATGAAATGGGAAAATTTTGAATTGAAATGTGTCAATGATGCTAAGAGCCATGTTTTGATTTGCATTTTAGCCATTAAATGGATGAATTTCTTATTAAAGTTGGTGCAGAACGTCTTTATATTTTTGTCTTTTGAGACAAGCTATTTACAACTTCTGGAAACAACTTTCCCCACCCCATCTTAAGATGCTGTTGTAATGGGTCTAAGGTTAGCCAAACGCTCATGGCCTTTTCCTCTTGAAGCATCTTGCCTCGAACAATTTTGCAACAGCATGTAGTTAGTCTTCTTAAATTCGCCCGGTCTGTTACAACAATCACATATTCAGTATCGTTATTTGAAATGAGATTTTCATAACTTTAAATAGATGATGACGCTTCAGAACCATAAAGTGCGGACTCACCAAGTTCACCATAGAGTCTTCAAAATGTCGATTATAGTAGTGTTTATTTTTAGGATTCATTTCGATAGTAGATACAACAACGTCAGATGCACTTTATATCCTACTCTTACGTCATGTGACATCATATGGGTAAATACAGTCACAGTATCTGCTTACGGACATACATATCTGGCTGGGTCCGAAAGTGTTAAGACAGTATTTGAATTACAAAGAGGATTCCGAGTGGCCTGCCTCACAAAAAAGCACAGAAGTAGGCTATTGTACCACAAGCAAGTGTGTTGTACTATGGTATAGACCTTGGCCAGGAAGGATGACTTTTACATACTTTATAAAAGTGAGCTGAAGACATAATGTGTTACAATGCCTTGTGGACTTAACCAGGACTTTGCACTACATGAAGATCACACATTCAATACTCTAAATTTGAAAGATGAAAATCACTCTTTCCAGGAGTGGCTCTAGGCACCGGTTTTGTTGGAGTTAAATTTTTGACTTATCAGAAGTGAATTTTGTTTATGATTACTCTTCTCGATGAATTGTCACTCCCATGAGGAAGAATTGAAGCATCACTCTAAAGATCAATTTTCACTCCAACAAAAAGACTGGTCCCTAAGTCACTCCTTGAAAGCGTGATTTTCCTCTTTTACATTTGGAGAGTAACTTAAGGTAAGTGAAATGTTTAATAACGTGGATAGTACTTGTTGTCACAAAGTTTATGTTCATTTTGTTTTGTTGTTATAATGTATATGTTACACATACACTATCATTTGTGATCACGACTTGATTCACGATACATGTGCCATCAGATGGGTTAATGGGTCGTTAACATCACTAGTTTGGTACTAGTGTCTGTTTTAAATCTGATTTTAGAATCACTTTTAATGCCTTGCATTTCTTTCTCATTTCCTGTATAATTTTAGTGTTTGTGAAATTCATTTTGGCAAATGATACAATTCTCAGCCTCATCTCTTGAGATTCATACGTCGTGAAAATTATGTCGAAAGAGGCTTGCGCAAATGATTTTAATTACCTAGACCCTATAATGTTATATATGTATAAAAATCTCTGATAGAGGAAATTCAAAATGTCCACTTTCAACGGAGTGGGGTACACCAACACTACTCTTTCCTGTTTCAAAGTTGGCATTTTTTTCCCATTATTTTTAGTATTTTGGTGCATAACTTCTTTTGCTTACACCCTATGTCATTTTTAAGTGCATTTTTGGATCCTCGTTAATTCCCCCTATCAGAAAATGTGATACTTTTATGTGTAATGTGTGTCGGAATAAAAAGTTTAACAGATAATTCAAATGAAAAAGGACACAATTTCATGTCGCGAACACATGTCCAACACGAAACTGGCAGCACTTCAACGCATGGCCGTATATATATCCAGGTCTTCTCTTGAAAACAATAACAGCACTTCACCACATTTCATGAGGGTTTTCTTGTCTTGTCTTCGAAGGACTCTTACACTCAAACATCTCCGGAGTGGCACGGTAGAGTACAATCTTTCATCTTCTCCTGCTTTTGCACACCATCAAAAGTAAGACTAACATGCAGCGGATGTTATATACAGTAATTAAACCCGTGCCGATAACCTGGATATTCAAATGTAGAATAGGATAGCAAGGAGTACGACTGGACGAAACAAGACAGACGCAGGGCACCCCCCCCCAAACTCTTGATACGAATTAGAGATTCTCGGCACGAGCTGGAAAATACATGAGTAAAAACAGATACATTGTTTGCACTGTGAGGCTAGAACAAGGGCGAAAGAGAAAAAAATAATCGCAGGGAGGCATAACTAGACAGGGACTGTCCCCAACTTGCCCTGGCGGTCAATTGTGACTTATCAAAGGGAGTACTAAACCTGGCCACGGTTAGCCCACTAATACCTGCAGTACAGCGACTCAAAAACGCCTGAGGCTCGCGGGCAACCATGTAATGGATATACATAAGAACTTATATCAACATCTTCTGAATTCTGATCTTCCGATCCGGAACTTTCCGAATTCTTAACTTCCGAATTCTGAATTTCCGAATTCTGATCCTCCGTATTCCAATCTTGAAAAATCTCACCACCATCACCAGCAACAGTCATCCACCAAAGCTCCGGTGAACAGTAGTTGTACAAACATCCTCCATATGCGATATATAATATATGTCCTCCAATAAATAGGCGATAATGGGAAACATTTGTATAAATATCCCAATAAAAATTCAACATGGTGCCCGAACTGAGACAACCAAAAAAGAGCAAAGATCATGGACCAGTGGCGACTAGTGATGGGCTTAGTAAACCGATACTCAGCGTGGGACCGCTACCCGAAGTCATGGGCGCACCAAAATTTTTAAAGTGGCAGGGGTGTCTGATGCTTTTTTTGAGCACAAAAAATGCACTAGTTGGATCAGTCGTAATGTCTAAACATGGATAACATAAACAGAGCATGTTGAACTAACGTGAAAATTGCACATAGGGATCAGCGCCTGTCGCAGCCGATATTCCATGTGACCTGACCTCTATACGGTTTCCGTGGCCATATAGCGTGTGTTTCAGATTATACCTCGAGAGATGTAAACCCTGGCCGCTGCTGTGATAGAATCCTGGATAGAAGCCGACGAAAAACGTCGATTTTCCCGTCAAACGTAAGTGATCGCTTTATAGTAAACCCCAAGTGGCCTTAGTTAACATTAATACCTATGATATGGCTCAATTGGGCATATGTGTGACCAAACGTCTACATGCAAATTATGCCTCTCTCTTGAAATTTACATAAGATTTGTCGCTGGCTACCATATGGTCTGCAACCCAAGTTGTACAGTCGGGGATAAGCGCTCAAATCGGGCGATCGGCCGATTGAGCGACTACGGCGATTGGGTGATGTTCACCCTAAAAATCACAACACCAATTTTGTTAACTACCTCGGATTATTTACGTAATTATATCACCCTTTTAATCCAAAATTTAATTGCCGTCAGTAATATTCTGTAAAAACCAGTTCAAATTGCATAAATCGAACTCAAAAGCTGCGGAATCTTATTTTCCAATGGCATTTTGGATTGCATCGCCATTTTGTTGCTAACTGCTTCGTGCGCAGAGCCTTTCGATCGACGCTTTCAACTGCGCATGTCGAAGCCGCCGCTTCACTTTTCAGATTAATACGCACCGCGATGTCAAATTCGTCGTCACTCCGTATAGAAAAGTTACTGTTTTTTCAACTTTGTATCGCCTAAGATGAGGCTATAGTTTGGCACAAATTATATGCAATGACACATCACTCATTTTTGGACTATATTTTCAGATGGTGACTGGGATTTCCATGAAGTTGATGGAAACGATGAGGTGATGTTTAAATTTTGTAAAAAAAAATCCCAACTTTGTGGCACCGTAATGTAGGCAGAAAAGTGTGCGATGAAAATTTTTTTTTGGGTCCACTGAGATTTAGATATTTGGATTTAAAGTACATTGGCAAAATATTTTTTGTGAGAATTTCCTAAGTTTGTGAAGGCACTGAATTTATAGTAACAATACAAACCCGCCGAATTCGGCGATACAAAATCGGCGAAAATCGCCGTATTAGCGAGGTCGTTGATTACGCTTACCCATACTGTGTAGCCCCATTGGGATACAACCCCCGGGTTTGCGGTACCGAACTAAATTCGACATAGTTACTATCATAGATTGGCTACTGTGGCTTTTACTTACTGTCCGCTGGAGCACAAACAAAACCGCTCCGTTGTTTCCTCCTGGTTAATTTATGCTCATGCGTACTGAATTACTTGATGAAACTATTTTAGATGCCCTGTACGTCGGCGATTCACCGGCAACAGCGCCAATGAATTACAACATACCTTTTCACATGAAATTACTTACAGAAAGGTAGACGAATGTCAAGTAACAAACTCAATTGAGGGCTGCCTGACGAAATTAACGGTAACAGGGTTGAATTTTTGATCCTAACATTGCACTATTTGCCGCCGCCAGGCGATTCACCGCCATCTTAAAATAGCAGCGTTGACAAAAATACATGCAGGTGGTGCAGGCCAAGAAATACTAATTAAAAAATCAATTTAGCCTAAGTTATTGCCCTCAATTAAAAATCCAACGGCCTCACGTATTTGGGTAGTATGCGTAAATATAATACTACAGTATGCAAAACTTATCTATTTCGTCAACCCAGATTGGCCAAGCTAAGCTTTTCCAACAGACTTATAGGTGGCTTACGATAATTATATTAGAGAAAAAGTGATGAGAATCTTGTTACGTATTAGCTTGAGGTTGCACCGAATACGCACACACATGTGTGAAGGCGATAACAATCTGTAACCATGGGCACTATGTCTGTGACACATTCCCCCTATACTAAAAGACAACAATTTCAAACGCATGCAAGGGTGAGAGTGATCTTCCAACAATTCATTTTGTCCCATTATCTTACTTTCGTTTTAATTAGTTGCAGCCTGTTTGCAAAATGGCATAAACGTCTGGAAACCATATGTCCTTCCAGAGTATTTGATCTAGGGCTCGCTGTTATTTTGGTGGCGAAGGACGGTCACGGATCCGAACAATCCCTCTGCCAAAAGCGAAGTTCATTATTTTACACATAATCACTGTCCTATTTCCGGTTGAAATGCGAATACAAACACGTCAACGAACGTCACATGTATGAAACCCGGGTGTTGCTTTAGTCGTGACAGTAAGACCACCTGGTGTGGCGCCATTTTTTGTTTTTTTTTTTAAACCATTGGAGAAATGACAAGGGTCAATTAAAAATTCGCCGATTTCTTCTTTTCTTCTTTGGCAGCAAGGGATGCATTCATAAAGGAGGTTGCACTGGCGATATTGGAGCTGTAATCAACCTTAACACGATGAGGTAGTTAGGAATAATATTCGTATTGTAGCGTTTGGGTCCCCAGTCAAATTCATCCATTAGGCTTGGTTCCAAATGTTGTCAGTGGTTACGCCGAAATCTGGCAACAATCCCAGTGGCCACACCGCAGGGTATGCGGTCACGATTCCTGAATTTAGTTTATGAGACTCGAGATGGGGCTTATTCGGGCATGTCACATGCCAATATTTATGCTTCAAAGTAATTCCATACAAGTTCTACCATGAAACACCTCATACAAATATTAGGGAAACTATGACTGAGTACATTTTTATTTCTTGTACCTGTAAACCAATATATGAAAATATTACATTATTTAAACAGTATTTTATCATCATTCAAACATTGCTTACTGCACAATTATGGGTCACGTGGGCGGTTTAAGACGGGGAAATACATTCTGAAACTTTCCTCGGAAAACACAGGTAATTTTGCATCCGACCTCTAAAACAAAACCCCCTACCTTAAAATGCAATGACTGCTATCACACAAGTCCATAGTGCTGTAGTTTACCTAACCGATCTAATTAGTGTCATTTCGTACCTAATTCGAAAATTTAATACCAGAGATCCCCAGTATCAGTTTTTTATATGTCAAAATTCATAAATTCTATGGGGAAGCATAGGATTTTTCAACACCACAAAAATGCAACGGAGTGGCCGTTTTCGTTTGTTTTTGCAAGGATCAGTAAGGTATCATTAAGGGATAATTTTATTCACGACCGCGCATGGGTACAACATTGACCATTGTGGATTCATTCATAAAAACTTCTCTGAGCATGATGATCATCAAGCAAACTTCTGGTTCACACCGACGGTCCACCGGCGGGCGGTCAGTGACGTTATTAATTAGCGGCGCTCTTCATTAATTAGCCTAATCCAAATTTCTAAAGGACAAGTGTTTGTGTGGAGACGTTTAGGAAACTTAAGTACTTTCTAAAATGGATTTTGAGAGCACATCAGTTTAGTTGGTCCATTGACTTCAGAAATATCGGCTTCGTAAATGGTACTTGATCAACCCTAGTATGTTATTTTTATGTGTAAAATATATCTCTGTTCTTCAAAGTATGTCCTAACTAATCATGTTGAGAGCAACTTGAAGAAAGTGTCCATATTTGTGAAAATGGGGCCAGTGTGCCGCTTAAGTTTAAGGATCCTGCTGAGTATTGACGTAAACAGTCAGACGAAACTTCATTAGCTAGTTTACAAAAACACCAATTTTTAAAAAATATAGTATGAAAGTGATGATATATCAAAATATTCACAATCTCAGAAAGCCAGTTAGTGATAAAACTCTTTTCAATATCCCCTCTTTCTTGAGATATTGTCCTTCAACCTTGGCATTCTCGTTTGTTATCTGGTCATCGCCATATCACGTCGCGACACCTTACTTACGACGGTGCCTTGCACGACCAACTGCCAACACAAACATCACCATTAGTAACCAAGTGGTAGTAACGCACTACGCTTCATACATGTCGGTCGGCCATTTTGCACCATAAACAACCGCATCACGACCAATTTGGTTTATTTTTATTTACACATCCGCTCGCTTTTTTTCGCCACCTATATCCAGGCCTGAAAGTGAACAATTTTAAATGGAAAAAACCTCCTAAAACATAAAAATAGAAGGCTCAACAGATCCCCACAAGGTTTACATTCTAAAATCTGGTATAAATGCACCCAAATGATATTTGCGTTATCACCCCAAAAAAATAAATGTTCAGGTATACCTACAAGGATTTATTCCGGGAAACACACTTTGACTTCATTTCTGACTTTTCTGGGTCACATCTTGCTGTTTAAACCACGTTAACCGGTCCAATTTTACCATATTGATCAATTTCAAGACCATGATGCAGCGTCTCTTTCCGGTCATTGACGCTCAAAAAATGGCTAGTCGAGACAATTGAAGGCGTGCGCAAATTGGATCTTCAATGTCAGAAAAGTGACAGATATATTAAATCTCAACTGGATTATAAACATCTTCATGAATTTTTGAGGAAGAAGTGGACAAATATTACTCGCAAGTGAGGTGGGTCAAGTTGGCTTATTTTTTGTGTTCACCAGGATCAAAAACAAAACGTTCATTCCTGACCTCACGTTCCTTTGTTATGATAACAAGGTCCTTTGATGTGATAACAAGTAATCGTTGAAGATACGAGGCATGTGTTGGCAAGAATTGGTGAATTGACCGTTTAATCGATACCACACGGTTCACATCACGCAAAGCGGATCGCGGCGGGTGCCGCGATGTCGTGGACTGATGAAGACGCGATTCAGTTAAATCAAGATAAGCTCATCTCTGTCTCTCTTCTCTCTCACTCCTCATCCCCGCGAC
>JAMKCH010083091.1:0-31010 GCA_023653785.1 Ophioderma brevispina
AACTGTGGTCCAAGTTTGAATTAGTGTTTTTATGGTGGGTGAGACCACTGAAAGTATTATGTAAGCATGCGCGATTATGCTTTTGTGAGAGGTCAGTGGACGTACGCGAGTTGGTCACTAGCGATTGAGAATGGTCATTGTGATGGACATGGAGTGTTGTTGATCTCCAATTCTGTTTTTAAATTGACCTATTAGGTTCCGCAATTGAACATTAGGGAGAAGTTTACAGTCAGCTTTACCCATTTATTGCTAAAAATTCCGAAATAATTCGCGACAGGTAGCTTTAAATGCAGTGAAGCATTTCAGGCCACTATCTTTCTTGGTAATTTTTTGCTAATTGTAGTGGGCTTGCAAACGCTGAGACGTGACATATTTGGTGCGTGATAAGGCTGTACTGTGCGGTTTTTGTGCACCGCCGAATTCTCCAAAGCTAGTCAACTTACAGATGAACATGGAGTTTTGTAATTTTAAGAGAATACATGGTCATAATTCTGTAAACATGGTAATACCATACCTGCGGCATAAATTTGATTGATCAAAGTTTGGCTATTGGTGAATAAATGAATTGTCTAGTTTGTAGTAAAATATTCACCATAAGTCTAATTAATATTTAAAATAATTGAGGGAAATATAGATTATGTGGCTTTAAATGGATATATATAAATTGCATTTTGGTATGAGATATGCAAATTATGAGGATGCAAATTCGTGATTGGATCAAGTCTCAACAACTGTAACTGTATCAAACAAATAAAGGCCGTGACAGTCTTTTCCAAAGAGTATTTTTGGTGGCAATTACAATTCTAAAGAAAACTGATTCAAAGAAATTTTACTATGAATGTTGAAGTAGAAATATATTAAATTATTATCCTTTGAGTCATTAAGCGGTGCTGTACACTCATGCATAGATCATGACCTGATCATTGGCTTATTCCAAGCAAATTCAATACTACTCCCCATGTGGGAGTCCTAGTACTCAATTCGCACTGTGTCTTCCACAGGGATGTATGGAAATCACCTGCAATAAGCCAAAACAGAATAAAACTTGGATGGAACGGATGAATCATTAAAAAGACATGAGGAGATTTCCAGAAAGAAGCGCCCCCAATTTTTTCTCAGAACCTAGGTTTTTTTACATTTTTGTAATGCTTACCATGTTATTAGATCACACCTGAAGTTGGATACCTGAGTCCGACGCCGCTTTATGTAATAATATGATATTTAGTACTTCCTGTCATGCACGACATAAGTTAAAGCATGGTTTTTCTATGGAACGATTACCATAGCAGGCAAGTTCAAAACAAGGTTAACTGTTTTCTTTTGCAACCTGTTTGTCCAATAAACTTCCAAAACGTTTCTCGGTAGGTTGTCCACAAACGATCCATGAAATTTGAGTTAAATTTAAATCAACACAATCTCCTCCTGTCACTTTAATCTGCAGCTCTGAGAGTCATCATAGTCCTGCTCCATGCCTATGGCATTGCCTCCTTTGTCATAACACCTATCGTTAAATTCATGAACACTTATATTTCATCCATTCTGACAATGTCATCACTTGAGAGCTGGTCATGGAAGACCCTGAAATTAATGAAATACAGATAAAAAATCTGGAAAAATGAATTTTGGAAACGCAATAAGACATTGCAGGGTCATAATCAGATCTAACATACAACAATCTCATACATTTTCCATGGCGTACATGAGCTGGTATTCTTGTAGGGAGTCTTAACTTTAGACCCTGCGGTCTGTATGCACAAAAAGTTAGACTTGGTTCAAAGTTATACCTGTTTTCTAAGTCGAAATTAATTTTGTCTAATTGATGGGTATTCACATTTTCTTTATAAGGTAACTAGAACCAATTTCAGATTAAAATGCAAATTTTTCAAAAAATACTGCAAAGTAAACTTGTGACATCCCCCTTGCAAGATGCAGTCTGGAACATGGACCTCAGATGAACCTTTGACCTTGGTCATACCTTTGACACCATCCACATATGAAGGAACCCTATTTCACCTTAGCCCCAAGATCTGGTTTAAATCGGACTTTAACTTTCTGAAGGAGAAGACCAAAAAACGAAACTTAACCAAAATCTAACCAAACTGGAACACACACACCATACATACAATCACCCAGCATCCGCCCCTCAGCAAATCCCCCAGTTTTTGAAGCCAGGGGGATAAAAAGTCAAAAATTTCATGTCAACAGAAAGAAATGTCTTTCTGGTGGAACTAATTACACTTAGACTTGGGTCTAAGTAGACCAGTCTAACTCTTTTGTGCAACCAGGTTTAGGCTTCAATGAAGAATGACCTTTTTTTTCTGATAATATAATACTGAAAAGTGTAGTATAGTTGAGAAATCTCTTGTGTATTGAGTCAGAACAATAGTAGGTCCCATAGTGATTTTTTCCACAATACATTTCTTCCAATTTTGCACTGGTTGTCACAGAGTTTAGAGGACATAAAGTGCCTAAATGAACAGAACTCATCCCAAGCTTGTAATACTTTCTTGCCAACATCGCGTGACATTAGCCTTTCGAACATGCTTTGCATGGCCAGAGACGCACAAACCTATGCATTGTGTGAAAGCATGTGAGAAAGGCCTAGCATAGCTATGTCCTGTTGATGAAGTAGGACCCTTTCAAAAACCGTTTTTCTGCACTCACCTTACAAATTCTCTTACTCGGTAAGGTTTAAGTATCTTGGAATCATTACCATCCTTTCTGTAGATAAGTTTAAAACAACTACTAAAATTAATTGCAAAAGGAGACCCCAAACACCATAAAGATGTTTGATCCATAAACCTTTATAATGAATGGAATGGTTCATTTTGACAATAAGCAAAAAATCAAAAAACGTGTCCCTAGAAACTGGTTCAATTTTGACATTAACAAGCACAAAAATGAAACGTTTGTCTAAGAAACAGGTCATTTTGGACATTAATAAGCACTCCTGGAGCGTGATTTCCGACCGATATAATCATGAATAAAATTCCACATCACGGAGGGAGTCAGGAGTCCATGCTTCTCAGCTACTGTAATTTTGCGAACGAAACCAGAACTCCCATTGGATACAACGCTTTATTCCGTCATGCTGCATAACGATGATAACGGAATAAAAGCGTGTAATCCATGGGGGTTCTGTTTCGTTTCGCAAAATACAGTAAGCCTGCGTCCTCCTCTGTCTGAATTCTTTATGTTCGGGAATGGTCAATCCACTTGAAAATGCTTGAACCACTTGGCAAAGGCAGGGCAATTTATTTATAGATCCAGCCCTCCCTAGGTTTAAGGGGGGTTTTTGGGGTTCACTGCTGAGTTGAGCCCAAACAAAAAAAATAAGAAATTGCTATAATCTTGTGCTAATTTTTTGCACCTCAGAATTCCCTTTTGGCTGGCTATTTTCCCCCTTCAAAGTCATTTCTTGCTCTTCCACTCTCCTATTAAAGCTGACATACTGAATGGCCCCATTTGACCACTACTTGTGGATGCAGTACACCGATGTTCTTCAGCAATTTTTATGACCTCAGGGTGCTTCATGGCTTTTCCTCTAGTAAGTGGACAGAATGCCTGAAAATAAATAATACAAGAAAAAGAAAAAATCTAAAAATTGCACCCAAAATCGCAAAATCTTTGCTCTGGAAATTAAGCTCTTCAGTGTCGTAGCTAGTATTTTGATATAGGGGGGCCAAGAGTCGTCTTCCTGAACTGACAGAAACGGGGTGGGGTCCAGGGGCTTAGCCCCCTGGTTGGTGGTCGAGGGCACCAGAAAATTTTGGGTTTTATAAGCTGAAATGTCTTCTGAGTGCTAATTCTTGATGATTTTGTAAATTTACTTGTCGGCCGCTGACCATTGAACTATACTTTTCTGCAATCTACCTGCAAGCACATGACCTGAACGGTTCACTCAACCGAATGAAATCAATATGGGTATGCCCCCAGCTATGCCACTGGAAAACGCTTACATTGCAATAACTGGTTTTTGTGCCTTGAGTCCTTCTAAGATTCAGAAAATGGTCTGCATTAGTCCTGAAACACAATGATCGATGCAAAAGTAGTGTTGATCACCCGCTATGTTACAAAGCCCTTATTAAAGGTGCAACAGAATTACAGATCAGAGTGTCCCTAAAAAAAAAAAAGTACCAGTGGTGCCCTGATGTAAAACTTTCCATCCAAAATATCCTCTCATCAATGAAAGGATTAAGTGATATTTTTTGTACCCAAAATTGTGACATTTCCCTACTTTTGTATAGAGTCAAATACAAAAAATTTTCAGCCTATGGTTTTACATTTTAAATATAAGCTAATATCGGGGAAATCAAAAATCAACTTTTTTCTCTTTTAACACTTTCTATAGCCAAATACAAGGTAAGGAGTCTATTGAGTGCCTAATCTATATGAACTTACATTATGACCCAATACATTTGGGTGCCTCAAACTCTCATCATTGCAACCTTTAAGTGCTATACAACCAGTTCAGTTGATCATACAAGGAAATCTGAGCATTAAATTAAATTACCTCCAGTTATATTTTGGACGCAATATTTAACAAATCTGACTCTACTATTGAATAAAGGAAGCCGATTAAAAAAACCCAAAAAAAAACAGCATTCACGGCATGCAGTGTCGTCTCTATCACACAGTTGCGAATGGGGAAGAGGTCACCAACATGCGAGACACTACCCCAGGACACCATTGGTCAAGTGTCTATAATTGGATCAGGATCCCAAATTCTTGGTCGAGCTATGAGTTGCAAAATACCGGGCGAGACAGAAGTCGGGCCCAATTTTTAAAACTCATCCGATACGGCAATTAATATTGGGTGTAAATCATACCAATTTTCATTATCATGTTTTTTGGATCCGATATTTTCCCACCTTGGACTCCTCAAACATTACAATGGTATAAATCATTCTGATTTTGATTATCATGTTTTCGGATCTAGATTTTTTAGTCAACACTTGGACTCCCAAGCGTTGATCATCATAGAATTGATTGGAAGAATGTGGATTACCAGTGGTATATTGTGATGTGGATATTTTTATAATTCTGACCATTTTGGGCTATGACCTCCAATGACCTCAAGATGACCTGTAACCCACTTGTGAGAGGGGTAACTGATGGATGCACTACCCGGACCATCTACATGCGATGGCGAAAGGTATGTGCATGTATTTGGAAACGCGGGCAATTATGTCTAAGGGTAACTATTTTGACCACAGAGACACACACACACACACAGACACAACTAACCATATCAATCCATATCTCCCTCTTGAGACACACCAAAAATGACACTTCTGCACACCACCACTTCCCCTCAATTGGTTCGTGGTTTCTGGGCATGTCCTTGATTATGCACTGGGGGAAATGAGCATTTAGATAATAAAGGTATGATTTTGGGAACCGGTACTCTCTTTACGACGATTTTAAAACCCATAGGGCGATACACATTCGTTTAGTGGAGAACGCGGCCCGGAGGCCGAGTTTTTTCACGCAAAAATAATGTTGTCGCCGGGTTCAATTCGTCGTAAAGAGAGTACCTGGTCCCAAAATCTACTTTATTCTCATATCTTTAAACAGCTTTATCTTAAGGTCATCTTTACCCAATTTCGCGATGCTTTACGGCTTAAATACAACAAGAAAGTACTGGCACTACTCAGTGACAACATCGACAACCCATTGACGCAACGATCATACGCAACGAGACGCAACGTTGGCAGGCGGCGCGCGAACGTGCAAACGCGGTATGACGCGGCGCTTCAACCTAAAAATACATCAAGAAGACGCCGATTTACGACTACAAACTACCCGGTGTTTCAATCCATGCGAATTGAACCGAGCCATCACCATGAAATTGCTACCTTTCCACAGCTGTTTAAGAATAATATTCCAGTGACCGGCATTCATTTATTTCCCCTGCTTAATGCAAGTCCACTGCCCTCTGTTCAGCCTCATGTGCTTGAGTCCACTTCCCACAATGCACCTGTAAAATTTTCAGCTCAATAAGGTCTTGTGATCCAACAAAGCCTATTCCGTAACACATAAAACCCTGAATTTTGCTCTCATTTTGTCCACAAAGCTAGTAACTCATAGGGATATTTTATCAGTATCATGTAAAAAGGTCATCCATAAACTTGAACACTTTTATCCCTAAGTACTGACAATGTGTTTAATACAGTACAGTTTAGGCACATTGCATTGCAATGCTTTGGATTGGTTCAAAACACCCGCTGGTTAAAAACCAATCGCCTCAGCTTGAAGGGTTTGTCCCACTGCATTTCTTTTTGTTTGTTGTCTAATTAGTGCAAAGCTGTTCTCAGACTCGAGTACTACAACCCATGTGAATAAGGCAGCGACCTGGGGACCATAGAGGGATGTCCCGTCAATGTTGGGCTCACTGATATATGAATTACCATTACCTTTTTCATGCCATTTGGTATAGAGATAGGTCATTTTTCAAAATTTTCTAAAATTTATCAAAAATTGAGACCAATGTTCCTCAATCTGAGCTAAATTTCAAAAAGGTTGAAATTTTTGATGAAAAATAGCAATTTTGGAAACATGTAACCCCCGAAAAACTGCATCACTGGTTATTAAAATAGATATATTTAAAAAAAAAAAAAAAAAAAAAATATGTGGGTCCTACTTCCCAACTCGCGAGAGGCCAATCCCTAACCAAACTTGAACCCCCTCCCTCGCTGGGGCAGCACCAGAGGTAGTTTTTTGAGTCATCCCCAATGCACACCAGTTTTGGGAAATTTCAGCCTCTATAGGGTCATGTGATCACAGTTAAATCCTATTCTTAACACATGAAAACCCTGACTTTAACGCTCGTTTTAAGGCCACAAAGCATTAGTGCAACTTAAGGAATTTTTTGCATGATTATGAATGATCCTGTGGTTCTTGAACTTTGGAACACTTTTATCCCTACTTACTGACATGTGTTTAGTAAGATCGATATACGCACTTGCAATCATCCTGGGATTGATTCAAAACGTCACAACAGCACAATCAAAATGTTAGCATGAATATAATTTGTCCCCATGATATCACCTTTTAGCTGAGACCAGACAAGATTATGAAGTGTCTCCCCCAAAATATCTCCAATCAACTGCCTGTTATTTTAATCCTAGATCATCGCAAAACTTGATTATTTCTTGGTAGTAGGGTATGTGTACGTCAAGCTGTGAAATAAATTTAAATGAATGTAAATTTTGATTATTTAACTTTTGGCCTCATGACCTACTTCATGTGAAAATGTAACCCTAATCACCGACCAATCCTACACAATGAAGAGGACCCATCCCCTTTACTGACCCTCATCTTCCTCCTGACTTTTCAAAGGCCTTTAGCTAACATCAACATGCAAACAACACTCGATCCTAAAAGGAATCTTACTCGTGTACCAACATCAAAACCAAAAGCTTACATGTCACTAGTACCGTCTCATTTTGGAATACGCACCTAGCGTAGGGACCCATACCAAAAAGATCTGATTAACAAGCGGAAATGGTGCAGACTCTCGGCAAGATCTGTCATGACTGACTACCGGAAAACCAGTAGTGTCCAGGATATGTTAACCGTCCTGGAGTGGGACTCCTTGAAAACACACTTAGGATCGCCAGCGTTGACCCACTCTGCCATAAAGCCGGATGGGGACTCCTCCCTACCAACCGGTCGATGACCTCCTTCAGCCACCTCGCCGTCCGTCAAGGCACTCTGCATCTGAATTCCTTATCAACGCATATCCTCAAATAAGGACTGCCTTTCACAATATTCTTACTGGCCAAAAGCTGTCTGTGATTGGAACAATCTACCATACAACTTAACAACTATACGGGAACCTACAGCTTCAATACTCAAGTACTTTAACCACCTGAAACAGCAAACTATGCACACTCTACATGCGCACCACTCCTTCTGCCTGTTTTTGGCTACACTTTAGCGTTAGGCATTTTTCAACAGAAACAGAAAGCTAAGATCCATATTTTGTTCAAAGGCAGGAAGCCCAAATGAATACCAGAATGAACACACATAAAATATTAACCAATCATAATGGAAGCAGCCCCTGGTAAAGTGGGACCAGATATTGACATGGCACCAAATGCACGAAACATGATGCAAACAAGGTCGGGTTCCCCCCCCCCCCCCCACACTCCCCTTGTGCCGTCCCCTTGAATGAGTATCCTATAAAATTTGGCTTAATTTTGTTGTGGAATTTTTTGAGTACTATTTCTATGTATTGAAGATGGTGGTGTGACATCACCAAGGTAGGTAAAATGGTGGAAAATATCACCTAAATTTATATCCGACACACTCCTCTGACAAGTTCAGCAGCATCGTATGTATTGTTCGGTATCACAATGGATGTAATGCCCAAAGGTCAGAAAAACCTTAAGGCTGGACTCTTTCCCATAGTTCCCAAGAAGGGCGCCCTCAATTTTCAAACCAAATCAAGTTTTTTTTTTTTGTCATTTATTGGAGCACAATGATAATCGAACCGGTGTCCCTTCCTGATGGGCCTGGATGCCCGCCATTAGCTTTCCAGATCTGACAGCACCAGAGCGACCCCTTTGTAGGTAGATCTTCTTTTTAGTTCTACCAGGGTAACCAGCTACCTTCCATCAACAAATTTCCTTAGAAACCCAATGGTTGGCTACCAGATACCAGTAGCGGCCCTCAAAAAAAGATTGACCGGCCTAAAAGAAAAACCCTGACCTGACTAAAGAAAAACCTGACCTGACTAAAGAAAACCTGACCTGACTAAATATGCAGTTTAATAATAATAATTCCCACCTACCTGATTCATATGAGGTAACTTGTCCATTTCTCTTTAAGATCATTAAGATGATTTTTCTTCAAAATTGCTAACAAAAACACCGATGGCCTGTCATAAACCTGAAACAGCAATGATAACAGCATGAAAACATGCATCCTGACTTTTAACAAGGCCTTTTCCATTAGAGCACTAAGCGCACATTTTGCAGGCCTATTTGCTTTCCCAGTGTTATATTGGCAAAAGCACAGACAATCACTAACTTCACAGACATCACATACAGATGGTGGAATGAAAAAAAAAAAAAAAAAAAAAAAAAAAAAAAAAAAAAAAAAAAAATTTTTTTTCCCACAGGGGGCAACCTGCGAGTGATCTCTGCCACACTTATGGTCCTGAGTTTGTTTTTTCTCAAATTCCATGCCGCCAGAGAAATTATCCCCTTTCCGCTATCATACACTATTTATCAGGGAATATCATCCTTCATTAAAATCCCTGAATGGTCCAATAGAAAAAAGCTATAAGACTAACTTTGTTTTCTGCCCAACATGTACTGTGATATGTATGTAGAGTTTAAGGCTGCATGTGGCTGGAGAAATTCTAGATACATCTGTGCACCCAGCAAATTGAGCACTGCCCCAACATGAGCTAGATTAGTCTTATTTAAAAAAAAATATTCAAACGTACAAGTGTCACATGGCAAGTGGGTTTCACACAGAACAAAATTGGTAAGTTTTAAAAGAGTCATCCCCTGAGCCCCAAACGACTACCCTCTAGAGATTTTTGCGTCCCCCCCCCAAAAATATGATACTAACCTGGTGCCACCAATGGGAGCAACAATTTAAGCAAGAAACCCCAAACTGCCTACTTTAAGAGTACTTTCCTCTGATCTATAGTGTGTGTTTGCGCACATCCATGCCCACCAACCCTCCATGCCCACCCCCTGGGTATGCCAGTGATAATAGAAGATTAAAATGAACATGGGAATGTTTGTATAAAAATGTAACTGCTTGACTGTGACATGCCTTGGAGCAGAGCAGTGCTGCACCCAACGCCATGGCGTATCTGGCCTGCCTGCTCTGAGGTGGCAAATTTCTCAGTCTTGGTAAATTTCCCTCTCAGGGGGGTCCAAAGGCAAATTTTCCCAGTCAGAGGGTTAAAAACGGCTGATTTAGCATGATTTTGTGCAATTTTTTTCCCGGCCAAAGTCTCAGGGGGTAAACCTGCCCCCCCCCCCCCCCGCCTGTTACGCCACTACTGAGCCAACATCTACCTTTGAGACCTGTTACCAGTGGCAAACCCAGCTTGTTGTGGTGGGGAAAAGGGGGATGTCACATATATTTCGATGGCAAGCATATATTAAAGTGCGTTATTACAGTAGGGACAATAATTTCCCCCCTTATACTTAATTTCATTGATTGGGACCTATACGCTAACAATTCTGCCCTATTTTTTTTAAAATTTCACCATTTCAGCAAATTTTTGGCTTTCGATTAGGAATTGGCCTACTTTTCAGCACACAAATTTGAGAAGTTTTGAAAAAGAGACCCATTTACATACATGACGAAATTTTCAATATACTTTTGCAGATCTTCAACATTGTCTTTCACGCCAATGAAACTTCCAATGACCTATGACATTTGTATGTGACATTCAACCTTCAACCCTACCATGCCATGCAGGTCTCTATGGTGCACCTACACCCCAAGTTCAGTGGCAACTGGAGTTAAGGTTTTTCCTAATGAGCAATTTTGAAAAAGGATTAACAAAAAATAACACACACATGTGTTACAACGGCCAGATCTTTAAACCGCTAAAATCCTTGTGTGAGAGGCCCAGGAATTGCCACGGGTCCCGGAAATGTGTTGTTACAAACATTCATATAGATTGCCATACAGAATGTTTGGAGATTAGTATGTGACCTCCTTGCCGGTGACACCATTTTCCTCTGAAACATAAAAAAAAAAAAATATTTATTTATACCTACCTTGCTGGTACCTCTTCCCCGTGCCTGCATGATTCGTGCTTCAGATCTTTTTGATTTTTGGTTTCCATGTGGGCATAGAGGCCAGTGAACGGTACAGATCTACACAAAATAAACATGGAGAAACATGAATATTCATAAAATTCACAGGATGTCCAATAACATTTTAATGTACCAAATTTGGGGCTGTTAAAATCATCTTTTTCAGTTGTGCAGTTTCAAAAACCTGTTGCTCTTCGAAAATTTGAAAGGCAGTAGTTATGTTTTAAGTATACAAATTTTATTCAAAGAATACTTTAATCTATTTTCTTTTCTTCATTTTCTGTAAATTTTATTTCAGTTGTAAAAAACAACTTAAGAGAATTCTACAGACATATCCTGCACTTTTAAGCTATTTTTGCAAATTTCAAATATTTACTCTTTTGGATGGATAACTGATAGTATCTCTTTAACTGGTGTTAGTATATGGTTGTCTGTTAAAATTACTTGTTTCCTTCCAATTTTGGATTCACAAAAGACTTGGTGGGCAACTTTGAACTTGAATTCAAGACATATTACCATTTAGGTGAATAAAATTAAAAGTCTAATAAGCTCAGATTCTAGTTTTAACAATTTAGGCCCGTTTCTCAAACGATGTTTAACGCTAATCACTGTTTAAATCACAATTTAAACGCCTGCTAAAAATAAACGCAATTCTCAAAGCATGGTTACTTTAAACGCTGTTTTTAAATTTTAGCTGAAGATCGTTAAACAGGTCTAAAATGTTGTTAAACGTAGACTTGGTCCCGGGGGTAGTTTACGGCGTATTTAACTTCAACCTTTCATCAAATGTCTGATAATTTTCAGCTATATGGGATACTTGTGGTTGTCCAGTTGTCTCCTTTATTTCTCTTATCTTCTTATCCGAGTCCTCAGTTGATTTTCTTCTCGTCCCTTTTTCTTTTGCTGCTATTTTTATGCTCGTGTGTTATCTGTTAAGTATTGGCATTTATCAATCGTGCGGCCATGTACATACACAGTTTAAACTAGGCCCGGGGTTCTGTCCCATCACTGAACAAATTCAAGCTTCCTGCATAACGCAACATTCTTTAAATTTACCCTTGGGCTTCCGGCATAGCATTGCACTAAGGAAGGGCACTATCTGACCTATAAATTGTTCATCTGGTTCACTTAATTTTATAGGCGAAGACTAGTCACAGTTCGGTGATGACATTTACAATTGTTGTAAATACTGTGTTAGCTAAACGGTTGGTTAAAATATTTAACCGCGTTTTTTAAACTGTGATTCTATCCTAACCACTGTTTAGGCCTAACCACCGTATATTTTAACAGCGTTTGAGAATACGGCCCTAGTTTAGATCAAAACATGTTGTCTAAATTTTGAATCAAGGATTACTTCTTACCCAATAATCCACATCAACTCCTTCCAACGATTCTTCACTTTCTTTCACTTCATCATATCTACTGAGTCGGGGTGGCCAAACTTTGCTCGTGGTGACCAATCACTATCCTTGATACCCGCTCCTCTTTGATGGATTTCGCATCAATGCTCACATCGGTACCTTCTGCCGTGTCTCAATATGTCGGATGCCACATTCTTTAAGAGCACATACCAACGCTCATGGCCGATCCACCCGTCCATGCAGTACCTGTGGTAAGCAAAATTTTGTGTTCAACCCTTTCCACTTATAACAGGTGATTTGCTTTTCAGATGGCTTTCAATTGGGGAAGCCATCTCAAAGCCACTAACCTACGACTAGGCTTGGTTTGTACTCATTTTAATATCATTTTCATGCTGATTATGAATAAGGTCATGAAATAAATCATATTTGAAATTTTAGAAAAAAAATATTGGAACATTTAGTTGTCTGCAGGGGCCCTCCATCGTCTCAAACCTACTGTCCTGACATCGTCAGTCCGAAAATAAAGTAGCAGTTCGAAAATAAAACAGGTTAGGGTTAAATGGTTGGGTTCCCATTGGGTTAGGGTTACAGGCTGAGTCAGATATTTCCCGGGAGTGCGCCCTCACTTTTCAAACATTGTGTTTTTTGCATATACATAATGCTTGTCCATATAATTAATCACTATGTGAATCATTAAGCTCAATCGAAGTCCTTCATAAGAAAACATCCAACTTTTTTTTTTAAAATTCCGGATCCAGAAATTTTGTTATATCAGTATCCTATTGCACTGTCATACGATGCATACTCTGTTTACTACATGAAAACAAAACATCCTTTCATCTCAACTTGGAATTAAGCATTTTTTGTATCTTTATTCTGGTTGTCTATTTTTAATTTCTACTACAAAAATATTTATTTGCGAAATCTCTGAATTCCAGCCGTTAAGTTGTGGGTCCAATTTTAATTTGTATTGTTGTTCTCTACTTGATATGATATAGCCTGACACTTGCACATACACCCCATCAAGTACAGTGGGAAACAACTTGTGGTTTTTTGATGGTAGACCAATAATTACACATTGCAAAGCCCCTATTCCATAACTGTGCTATATTGATGGTTAATCATTAAAACACTGGTTTTTTTGTTATACCTTGGGAATGAATGGCTTTGAGGGTGCTCAAATTTCAGGATGACAATGAGAAAAATACAGCCCTTCTCTGATATCACAATTGATACTATCTACTCATCAACGGCCAGCAGCCGAGTGCTGTCTACCATGTGTGGCCCAAATTCCCTGTTTTGTCATTAGGTTGGGATGCAGATGATCCGCTGATGTCTCGAGCAACTCACATCAATTATTAAAGGGCGCGACGACCCTGTTTTTTGGCATGGTAACTTCCAAATGTGACGTCTAGACTACTTGGTCAATCGCACAATGACATTGAACACCGGCAAATCGTTGCACGTCGTTTGGCACAGAAGATGAATGGAGGATATCTCCATATAATCTGTGCTTTGGTCTTGTGCTCACGCCAGGATATGTTTGTACTCGCCATAAGAAGCTTGGTGTAGGTTGGTGCCATCCAGTTCATCACCTTTAGCGCTTTCGTTTCTTCATGGTCCAGTTGTCTCAGATCCATATAACAGGATCCTCTCTACACAGGCTCAAGAATTTCAGTTCAAGCTTGGTTGAATTGGGATCCCAGATTGTCATAAGTGGGTGCTTTATTGTGCAGTCATTCCAATCTTGTCCTTTGCGTGACCGGAATTCTTCTCTTGCTGTCGGCAACTAGGACCACTTAGACACTTGAAGTCTTGACCTCTTTGAGTTGCTACCATCTGTAGTGCACATAGGTAGCTGATCGTCCTTCCTCTTGACCGTCTATCGTCCTTCTTGGCATTTAGATGTAGCCTGACCTTTGTCTGCAGCATTCCTAAGTGATGTTAGTAGATATTGTGCACCACATAACATATCAGCTGTTCGAGCTAGATCATCGCGTATCAAGGTCGTGATAGATGCGACCCATGTACGTCTGGACACTTGGGTTTGATGGTAAGTCAAGGATCCGTTGTCTTCATGATGTCGACTCTGTCTGAGACTATGTAATCACCACGAACGACAAGAGATAGGGAGCAGAGTATCTCCTTGGAGGATTCCAGTAGTTTGTTAGGACTCCTTTGTGGGCCCATCCATTGTCTGCACAAAGCTATATGGGTTAACCATACTGACTGGCATTGCCTTGACAGCTCATCTGGGACATGCCTGTAGTTGGCGAGAATATGCGCCATTACATCCTTTTAACACTGTCAAGCCTTGGAAAAATCTACGAACACTATTGAAGCTTTTCTCTTGGAAATTCTCAACTCTCTTGCATCCTTCTGAGGGCAAGTATCTGAGGTAGTGTTGATCTGCCTCTTGCAAAACCGTTCTGGTTCCGTCTGAGAATGGGAGCTATGTGAGGTTGATTCTGGTTGAGCCAGCATGGAGTTGTATTCTTAGATGCCAGTGTGACAGTGTTAATCCCTCTGTAGTTTTGGGGTTTGTTGGAGGTCGCCTTTCCTTTGGTAGAGGAATGATTAATGATGTTGAAAAGGCCAGCTGGTTTGTTTCCCATGTATGTGTTATTACAAAATTCACAGTGATCATGGAATAGTGGAATTCTTCCCGACTAACTGCAGGAATGTTGTCGGGACCCAGTGTCCTTGGTGTTCTTCAGATTTTCTTCAGAGGCAGATCTGAAGCCCTCTATAGTGAAGTCCAGTACCGGGATGGGAATGGTGTCTGCTATATTGTGAATGAAGAAAGGTTCATCAAGGTTATTGTGATTCATGAACTGGCTTGCCCAAAGATGAACCTAAGTGCTGAAACCATGTGTCCAAGGCCGCTCTGCAGTTTGTTTCACCTTGATTCTGATAGGTGGGGTAGCCCTTCTATCGGTTCTGTCATCTGCCTCAATGCCTCCCAGGCAGCAGCATGCTTGACCCCAATCAATCAGCAAAATTGATACTACTTCCAGGTAAATGCAGGGGGAATCCCAGACGGCTAACACACACCTTTTAAATCAATGTACTGTACATTGGTTTGAATCAGAATGCATTTGTAGATCAAAATTAACCAACCATGTAACCTTTTTTTATACCTCCTGTTCAAAAGGTTTGCTTGATTGGGTCAATTTAAGCATCTTCTCCTCACCACTATGAATAGCTCACTGTAAAGTGTTGCTGGAATGTATAAACGTGGTGTGCACCTTTTAGTCCCCTTATACCAGGGTCACTGCCTTAACATTTCATTAATACATTTCTCAAGACTGCACAAAAGCGTTCAGACACATTAAAGGGATTATCAGCGATAATGCGATAGAATCGAAAAATGTGGAAATGCATTCTTTTAAATAAATTCAGGCAGGTGTGTACAATTCCATAAACTGCTTTAATGTAAAACACAAACCACCAAATAGTGAAAAAAATAAATATTTGAGAAATAATTGGTCATACCGTCTCCCCAAATATACCTACAGCGCTGGTGCCATCAAATCATGCACTAAACGCTGATTGCGGTTTACACACCAGTACAGAATAAACAAAGTCAACTATGTTTGTGTTTGAGGGCTAAATGTATTGATCCTGGTGCCCAATATCAAGCGCTGAAAATCTGTGATTTCACCGGTAAGGCTTTTTTGATCTCAGTCAGAATTATACATCACAACATATAGCTGTATAGAACTTACAGAAATCATATAAAAAGTACTGACTTGTCTTTATATACACCGGATTTCAGCCACCACTGTAGGTGAGCTTCGCATATCATGCCAGTAACAAAAATATAAATATATGAACTTTGATGATTTGTGTCGATGTTTCGCATTAGCAAATCGCTGCTAAAAATAATCCCTTTAATAATTGAATATAAGTAAACAATTGTGACATATTGGTGGAGAAACATGCAGTTGGAAGTCTATCGACAGTGTGTAGAGATATTAAACAAATACGGGCCAGTTTAAAAAAAGACCCCCCCCCCCCCGGAAGAGAGCAAACTGGCAGGGGCAACTATGCAAATGAGCTATTCAATGCACAATAAATGATGACACGTCCACATGTATTGCTTGCTTGCACCACTACCTACATGGGATCTGGTAGAATTCCACGCCTTTTTATTCACATAACAGTTAATCCTCACCAAAATGGAACACAAAAAAAACAAAACACACACACCATGGACAAAAGGAATCTGACAGTTGCAATATCCCCCATGCTTTTGCCAGGGATAAAATAGGTCATTTATTTAAGTCATTTGTTCAGTTATACAATTTCCACACCAGTGCATAACCAGACCTTGCAAATGGGGGGGCAGAGGGTGCCGCGAATTTTCTGAGGGTCAAAATTTGAGTCCTTCTCCATACACTGTACATCGGTCATTTCATTATTTGGGGGGCTGGCGGAGGGGTGGCTCCCCCCCTCCCCCCCGCTGGTTATGCCACTATTCACACCATATTCCATTGTGTGAATACCAGTGCTCCATGCACCAAAAGGATCTATGTTGGCACAACCTCAACAACATCAACAAGGGCTGCATCCACCTCAGCAACAAGAATATGCATACCATCATGTAAATGGTCCTTTCTCACATTTTACATGAGCATATGGTAATTTCGTTGTTATTCTGTTACAGACAGGTGTGGCGCAAATAAAATGCGTTTTCAGGCCCAGCAATTTGGTGCACAAATTTGTAATTGGTATTATTTCAGGAGATGGCCCAATTTAAATTAATACAAATTTTCATCTTGATTTTAAGACCTTGACCCCAATCCCCGATTCAGGAGCGGCACCAGGGTAAGATCATAGAGGGGCGAAACATAATGGGGGCGAAACAGTACAAAATAGACTCATTTTGGTTAACAAACCTCCTTTTTGCGCAATTTATTTGTCCTAAATTTTTTTGAAATCTCGGTGGTGGGTTTGGGGGGGCGTCTGTCCCCCCTGCCCCTACCCCTGGGGGCCGCCCCAGTGTCATACTGATAATTCATCCAATGTTTTGGAGATGGGTACTAAAACATGTCTTTTGGTAAGCCCATTAAATTGTGAAATTAATATTTGGTCGAGCAAAACATCCTTTAAGCACGGATTTCATAAGGTACAGAAGATAGTAGCGTTCTAATGCTGACAAAAATTTGGGAAAAAAATTTAGTATGTGCCACCACCACTATCATTTTGGCAGCCTCACTTAATTATAAACTGCATGTTGAAGTTTGTGGTGGCAGAATACTTAATTCCTCCCATAATTTTGACCTACTCTCAGTGACATCTGGGGTCCCTGGATTCCGCAGGCATTAGTGAGCGGACCAATGGCCTTTTAATTATCGGTTTTGTATTTTCGTTTGCCATTTTTAGGACTCATTTGGTTGAAACAAAGAGAAAATAATAAGTGGCATAACATTTTATTACAAACAATATGGTATTGTTAGCTGCAAAGTGGTATTAGACCTCACCAAGCCCACAGATAGGAATATTACACCCATTGGAAAGTGTTATCAGTAGTTAGTTTCTCTGTCTCTGAATTCACCTGTTAATGGCAGTCCTCGTAGAGAGCTGGGATCAGATTTAAAACTAGGTGTCGTAGTCATCAAGTACAAAACATCAGAATCATAATAATCAGTATTTTAAAAATCGCAAGTTAAAACTTGCAAGAATCCGCCCCCCGTCGGGTGAGCAAATGCAAATGAGCTCATTAATATGTGCAAAATGAAAGTGCATGGGTATTACTTGCATACACCACCAGTGGCGGCACCAGAACTCTCTTTTTCTGGAGCGGCAGATGGGGAAAGGGAAATTTTTGGGGAGGCAAAAGTGAAATTCTAGAGGGGGTAGGCAAAAGTGAAATTTCTGGGGGACTTGCAAATTGGTGAGCGATTTTTAACAATGTTGACCCAAAAACGCAGAATGTTGCCCAAATTTGGTATTTTTGCCAAAATCTGTCATTTCTTCTGGCGCGGGGGGGTGGGGGAAGAAAAAATTGGGGAATAGAAACAAATTAGGGGGGAATTAGAGGCTTAAGGCTGAATAGTTTTTTTAGCTTCAAAGTGAAATTGGCAAAAAATCAATGCATGCCCACATGCATTTGACGACAAATAAGGGCTACTGGTCCTCAGGGGTGCATGCTACTATGAGTTTGGTCAAACTAACGCATGTTCATCGTTTGGATCGTTACGTGCCAATGCAACAAAAACTTAAAATATGCAGACATAAATCTAATTTATAAACATTCGTTACAGACATATTTTGAAACTCCCTGTTAAAATCCACTGCAGTCTCGCATTTGACGGGATAAGTGTGAAGGACGATTTTTGTGATTGGGTCACCACCTCTGAATATGGAAATAACGTCTTTCCTCAGTCACCCACCCCACCCCCCGACCACCCCCTACCACCTCCCGACCCATCTATCTACCTACCAACCTACTCCTAAGAAGGTCTTTTTGCAAGTGCTGCTATGAAAGAGTGCCTTTTTATAATCTGCTCCGTAAGTTTAAATTATGATGCCACAGCATAAATTTAACAGCATGTAACATAGATCGCTCAATATCAATATCACATGGTTCTATGTGGCAATTGACTGGATAATATGGACTTTGTGAAATGATACTATGTTTGTACCCTTCAGATAAAAAATGGTTAGATATATTGACCTCATTTCTATTTTTATATCTATTTAATTTCCCAAGTATAAATCTGAATAACAGGTATCGACCCAGTTAGCTCTAGTTGCCAGTAAGTAAGTTCAAGGTTGTTGTTTCCGATTTATGTGTATTGTGTTCTCGGACTTGATATGAGAGCCTGGCACTTGCACATACCCCCATCAAGTACCGTGGGAAACAAACTTGCAGTTTTTGATGGTAGACGCATATGCAGTTGCAAAAAGGCCCTATTTCAATACTGTGCTACTAAGTGTGTTAACCACTAAAACGGCAGGTTTTTATGTATATCTTTGGAATGAATGGCTGCGAGGGCTCAAATTTCAGGACACTAATGAGAAAACATACGGCTTTCATCTGATATCAAATCGATACTACTGCCAGTTAATCAGGGGGGTCCCAAAAGCACGAGCGGAACACGCCCTTAAGGTGCAAACGAGAGATTTCAAATAATAGGGTGTACCGAAAAAATGTTTAAAATTCATTTATTTTGGCACTGTTTAAAGCTATTTATATAAAAAAATTCACCCATCTGTGAAGGATAAGCTAAACGTTTCTATTGGTACAAAAATGTGAAATGTTCTATTTCGTAAAGGGGCAAATACGAAATTCGTCCTATGTTTTTATTGAAAGATAAGCATATCAAATCACCTTTTGTTTGTGTAAGTTATTTCATTAACAACATAAAAGATAGGAATCTATTTAGCGGCTAATCTCTATGAAATAACTACAACTCACAAGAAAATATATATGACTTGAAATCTCTCGTTGCACCTTTACATTTCCAGGATTCTTCATGGAAGTGCCAGCTCAGAGATTTGGGGATGCAACCCTTGATTTCATTAGAAAACTTCATGTTTTTCAGTCATATCCCAGGGTTTCCCCACTTGACGAGAACAAATGCCCGCAGTTTTCCGGGTTATGTTTCCATAAGGGGACACCCTTTTCTGACATCCTTTTCTGACACCCTATCGAAACCTTAACGGATAAACACCACATCGTGTGGTTTTATCCGATTAAATTCTAAATTCTGCTCAGGTTTCCAAATTCATAGGTTTTCGGAAAGTATGTCAGAAAAGGGTGTCACCTTATGGCAACACCCTAGTTTTCCTGTATCCTTAGAACTGTCGCAAAATTCCAGTTTGCACTATAAAGTTCAAGAAGGGCGATTGTAACAAAAAGAAATAAAGGGCATTTGTGATCCACAAGCCCCATCCCCAACTTTCCTAAAAAAAAATTTATATATTCATATCACATCGGAACAGTTCACCTTGGTAAAGTATTGTGGCCTAATCTTTTGTGCATTTTCAGATCTACTCTAAAGAAATTCATATATTTGTATCTTTCGTCTGTACCGGACAGAAATTACAACACAGTGGCCAAAGGAACATTTGCTCATAACCATGCAAAATACTGTCAGAATCAACTGTAAAGTTTTATTGAACTAATCCTTTCTTAATATTTAGTGAACCATAACCGAAAAAAGAGGGTTGGATCACAATGCATCTTTAAGATACTAAATGTATACTTTCATTTATTTATTTATTTTTTTTTTAAATTTTATTTTTGTCTTATTTAGCCTGGGGTAGATCATTCGTGTTCGACAACGGCTTTCCAATGCGCCCAGGTGATCCAGGAAGAATTGGATGACAGCCAGGGTTTTCAACCCTACTCTTATCGACCTGGCTGCGATTAAATATACAGTTAGTATCGGAGATAACTACCACTAAGTGGATTGAGTCCTTCCGCTGTTTCCCCAAACAAGAAGCTCACACTGTAGCAGATAGCTAGACGTCCTAATGAGAAGAATGATTTGTAAGATTTTGGCACTCTATTAGTGATACACAGTGATAGATGATCAAACGTTGAATCTCACTTCTTCTATGAATGTATGTGAGATCCTCAAACTGACAAGACACGCTTAACTCCGGCAAGACCCCAGTCTGATGATGGTGGACTGTTTCAACAGAACTTGAAGCCATGTTGTTCTTTGTTTTTAACAGGTGCACAACAGACAGATTGGGATTGTTAATGTATTATTGGTGCTTAATGTTTTCCCATGATTTCATCTTTACCGTAATTTGATATTTAAGTCAAGATGCCCGGCTTACCACAACGATGTGTGTACTGCGACCATAAGGCGAGCAGCTTGCTGGATCTCCGTAGGCACTATACAAGTCGTCACCCTGATAAGTAGCAAAAGATGTATGAACATTGGCTGTGACAGACCTTCCAACTTTGGAGGAGCTACACTACGGACCTGCAAAAACCCCGGAGGTGTTGTGATGTGCCAACATGTGGGTTCCAGTATAGTTCTACCATTAGATTTAATTGCACAAATATGAAAAGCATCCCAGTGCTGGCAAAAGATTCAAACCCCACTTCTCCAACCCTTAAAGTGTACGGCGCACGACACACTTTTCCAATCCACCTAAGAAAACGGGAGCTGCTAATAACCCGTGAGACAGAAGAACATCACTTTTTCCATCGGATGGAGACTAGAGTAGCCATGGAATCAACCCACCATAGCTTCGTCTCACCACACCTCCAGAACCCCTGCCCTCACCTGAGCTGTTGTAAACTGGGGAGCCAATGATCAAACTCTACCTTCTGTACAAAAAAACATACAACTGTAACTCACTAAGGCGCCCACATGGCCCCTACCCAGATTCTACAAGGGCCTGCAGAGAAACCAGTCCCCTCAACCTGCAGTGGAGTGCAACATGCCACCATCGGCGAGAAACCATATCTCCTCCAGTAAAGTAGACATGGATCATCTCCACAAGCAACCTATTGTGCCCACATTTTCCAGTATGGTAAATGGAACCATATCTGCCCCGCTTGCTGAAGGATCCCATCCGTAGCATTCCCCACACCACGCCTTCATACAATCCCATCCAACCAGGTACCTGACCCCAGGTATTTCAGGGGCTTTGACCGCGTCATGGCAGCCGTTAAACTTTGAGACTCACCGGAGTCCTTCCGATCTGGTGATAAGAACAGCAGTCCCAGCAAATTTCAGCTGCGGCAGGTAGAATGCAATTTGGTGTATGAAACTCATCTGTTGAATGGGTGGCAATTCCCATCTGGGACCAGCCTATGGTCAGCCCGCACGCTGGAAATCCCTGGAAACAATTCACAAACCTGGTAGAGTGGCACCCACTGGGCCAGCCCACAGCTTCATGTGCCATCTACCGTCCTTCCTCCCACCCAACCATTCATGACCATAGCTCCATAGCTAGAAGCAAAGAAACTGATTTATTTAATAAAACTGCACAAGAAAATCAACACCAGCCATTCTACTTACTGAAGAGGAATCAGCATAGGTTCATATGCATGTCCAGGAGCAACTCAAGCCAGAAAGTTGAGAAATTTATGGTCTTTAATTCCCCTATGCCCGTACAATCATAAAATAATTTGTAACAAAAACATTAATGTTACTACTAATTTGCAAAGAAAAGTTGGTCACTGCTCACCGCCAGAACGGTGCCATGGGTGTCCACAAAAAGTCATTCTTGCACCCCCCGTGCCTCTGCAAAAATGGGTGGGGGGAGGCGCTGTGTGCCCCCCCCAAATGTAGCGCCGTTTTTAATCAAAACTTTCGAGCATAATGGCCACTTGAGACACTGTATTTAATTTCAGGTTACAATTTGGATTTGGTTGGCAGTATTAGTTTGCTCTAGTCCTTGACATTTTGGTTTTCTTCTGACTCTAATCTCAGTCACTATTATTTGCCATCTTGAATTCAATGTCACTTACGATGCTGTATGCACAAAAATCAGATAAGTCCCTTGGTGTACTTAAGAGTCGTACCATGTAGTCAATTTTAGAGTAATCGCTTTGCATACACAGTGCAGCCACTTAGCACATATGAGTTCGTAAAGGGCTACGTTATTGTAACTTTGTGGAAATAGGGGCGGGTGGGGTGATATGTTGAATGGTGACCTCATGTAACCTTGGTGACCTCAAATGGACCTTTGTGCCCCCATTTCACAAACCGCGATGGCAGGCGACACTCACAGTCCGGGACCATGATTATTTTTGTTGGAAGTTAATCACTGGTCCATTTCGTCATTTACGCCATAAAACCCACTTGGCATGTTTTAACAGAAAAAAGGTCGAATACAGTGCTCCTGGTTTCCATAATGATGTTGGCCCAAGTCAAAACATGTTTATTGAAAATGCTTGATTGTTGGAGAAGCTTCTAATGGATCTCATAACTGACGTTCTTAATACATGAGTATCGCATGCAATATACTCGACAAAAAAATTCTCACCTTGTTGCACAAAACTCGCTTATAAATGGGTATTTCGTGATCCACAACCTCGTCCCCCGACTTGCCTCAAAAAGTTAATATTTTAACATTTCTGAACATTAGCCTTATTAATCCATGTTTTACCAAACTTACGTCAAATTAGGGCTGTATCTGTAAGAATTTGCAATTTTGTATTTCTGTCCGTAAACAGACTAATTACAGTTCAGTGGCCGAGGTGACCGTGGAAAGTAAGCATTGTTCATAATGCAAAACCACAATATCGGCATCAACTCAATTTTTTGAATAGCTTTTCTCAAGAATATCTATTGAACCGTGAATAAAACAAGGTACTGGAATCAAAAATGCACCTTAAAGCCTAAGTTCAGCCAAAATCACACTACAGGGTGTCCCCAGAATGAATTAAGTACCCATCGATACCCAAAATTTTTATTTTTTTCCATAGAAAAGCAATAACCTGGTAAGTCTACTGGTTTAATGATGTCCAACTTCATTAATACTGTAACCCATTTCAATACAGAATATTGAATTGTGAAAATCGGACTTACCAAAGTGAAAAAATACACTCAAGTTGTGTTAGATGTGCTGATTCATCCTTTGGGCAAAGTGAAAAAATGTCATGTGTGTGTTTATCCCTCGGTTACCAGAGCCTTTTTTTGCTCAATTCTCCTCTTTGGGAAATCTCTTATTAAGCATTGATACTTTTGATTTTGGTACTAATAAATTACTATGTGTCATTCTCTGTGTTCCCTTGATACCAAGATAATTACCAATCTAGCCCTTTATGGCATCAAAGTGACGTCATAAAGACATTAAGGCAGCATACTAATTGTCAATTTCTGAAAACACAAGTGCACAATATGTGGATGGTTTGGTGTGTATTCCCGTAGGATTTTCATGGTTTAATTGATCATTTATTGCTCTGTCTGAGTTTTCATTAGGGACCTAACTGTCAGAAAATGAGGGGGTCAATTTTCTGGACTGATGCCCCCTCCTGCAGGGGGGGAATGTAAAGTATACGGAAAAATTTAAATCAAGTCCAAATGTGTTTACTTTCTACAATCTAGGCGTTCCTCTTCCTCAGTAGGATTAAACATTAAATATATAATTTGCCCTAGTTTCCAACCTTTATTTAAAGCGTATAGCCCCATAATGTTCAAGGTCCACCCCCGGGGGTAACTGCTTCGATTTTGGTGAAAGTGGTGTCAATGATTTCCTTGTGTTCAAACTGAACAGAAAATGCAATTTAACTGTTTTGGTGATATCACCATTGCGACACATCCAGGGAACATTATGGTGACCCCCCATAGACCATGATAGACCCTTGCTACATTTTTGTCTAATGTAATTAGCCAACCAAATGTCACACAGTGGAAATAATACATTTTTGGATCCTGTGAGACAATATAACAACTTATCACCAGTTTCAACAACATTGGAGCATTGGGTAAATTTTACCCCAGGATGACCTTGAACATTACGGGGGCTATAAGCGCTTTAAAACTAAGTCGGAACCTAGGCAATATATACTTTTTTTATCCGTATAAGGAGACGAACCGTTAGGGACATAAAACACAATTTACTCCATTTTAAAAGTTTTTCCCTGTACAGTAACCGCTTTCTCCCTTGAGGACGGGGGCAACAGTCCGAATATTTGCACCCCATCCTTTCTGACTTCTGGTCCCTATTGAATGAAACACACAAAAACTCAACTTTAGCACCAAATTCCTACGTGAACTGTTTCATTGACATATACCAACCCACACTAATAGGACCGAAAATTCCATTTGCACAAAATATTAGACTAAGCAGATTTTAAGACTGGTTTTGGCTCTACATCAGGCAAAAGACACTTTTTAGATATACGAGGTTTTTAGTGCTTTACTCTGCATAAAAGTACCAAAAGAGAATAGGTCTAATGCTCGTGTGGTGTGGCAACCACGAGCTTTACTTACTGTCATACGAGGTTTATGACATCATTTTGACGTCGTCCTGGGCATATAAGTAATCACTTTTGTATCGAAGGAAAAGGAGACCACAGCTCGCTAGTGGTACCACAATCACAACCGTTTTGAGTTGTTTTATAACGAAATTCCCGAAGGGACTAATGCATGTTGTAAAAAAGCTTGCAAGGAAGAGGGTAACGTAGCACATCACATTTTTTTTCACTTAGCCCAAAGGATGAATCAGCACCTCTCACACAATTGACGTTACTTTTCACTAATTGGTTCGTCCGATTATATCATGAGTCAAATTCTTATTAAAGGTTACGTATAATAAAATTTGGATCTTAAACCAGCTTACCTAATGTTATTGATTTTCTATGGAAAAAAAATAAACATTTTGGCGGTATCAATGGGAACTATATTTGGGACACCCTGTAGGTTTTCTTGAAAGAACTAGTTGTATTATTGCATGACTATGTGGGATCCTATCCATCAAAGGCTTACCGATCACTTGCAGTCCTCCAGAACCCCAGATGTTTAACCGGAAGTGTCAAATTTTGTGTATCATAAAAGTGTACATTTTTTTTTATTTAATCTTTGAATCTAGGGCTAAATGATATTTTTGGGTTTGGATGGTATAGCACCATGGATTAAAATATTGGCACAAAGCGTTACAGAAGGGGTTTTGGGGGTAATATAAAATTTTATATCTTAAATCAGGCCAGCCACCTTTACCGGAAAAGCAGTAAAATTTGTCAAAAGGTCCAAAGAGTGGAATGTTTTTATTTGTGAAGGAAGAGAATGTAATACGGACTGGGTAAAAACGTTGCAACCCAGTTTGTTAATTATGCCTAAAATGTGATTTGCTTTTATTGAATTGGAAATCTTTCATCTCCCCTGGTAAAACTCCTCCTCTATAACTACTTTATGCTGAAGGGTCATTGAGTGCAATTCTCATTATTATCGGGTGTTTTAAATCGGGTTTGTAAGCAGGGGAGGATAATGCATGAAAGAGGAAAAAAGTACGGCAAGATTGTGTTTATATAAACAGCTATTTTTTTTTTGTACTGTTTTGTTTACAGGGGCATTTTGTGATATGATATTCCGTCTTGTGGGCTTCAAGGTCACAATTTATTCAGGTTCACACTTATGATTTGATCGGTAGTCCAGCTATTGATTAAATGAAAAAAATGACCACTCTCCTCATTGGTTCCTTGGAATTGGGCCAATGAATCATAAAAGTATCCCTTCTCCTTTTTGGAGGTGAGGGGAGTTAAGCTGTTAAGGCCGTCGGATCCCTGAACAAGAGTCACAACTGTACATGTAAAACGCGCCCGTGTGAAAACAAGAGTAGAAGTGAAAAACCTCCTAACTGTTCCAACCGCCCCAGCCCTCCAAAGCTGGGCCATGTTAGGAACGTCCGTATCCTGGATACACACAGGCCCGGTCAGCTTAACTCACAGTGAATAAATGCCTGACACCACCAACAAGTCCATTGCCAATTGACTGGTGGATACCTAAGAAAGACCCAACTTCACTTAAAAGTAGAGATTTCTTTATAACCATCTTTACCATTGAGCCATGTAGAGGCCGTGCAGCCTAATCTAGTCGATTTCATTCTGCTCAATAAATTTGTATTATTGTCTTCTTTCCCTAAACATCACAGTGGCTTGTGGAGCCTTGGAAGTGACCATTGGCTCATGACATCAAAGATCCACAGAATCAAAACAACAAATCAGTAACTTGCGCCACACACCGGGTTCGTCTTTCCCCACTGATGTGCTTGAACCTGTTTATCAACAAGAACAAAGAAAACACATCAAAACATCACTGAAAATTTTCTGGAGGTATCTAGTGAACGCAAACAAAAATGTGATCTATAGATTCACAAAATACCATTTTATTGGCGTTTCGGCTTATGTTTATATGACCTATGAAAAGAAACATCTTAGAACTTGGGATTTTCTTTTTATATCAGGAGAAGTTCTATATGATATAATTAGGTACGTACGTTTGACAAAACCAACCTTTTTCAACTCACTGTTAATATTTCTTCACAACATCAGTCAGGGCGGACTTTTATCTAATGCAACACTGACCCTCTTATCCCAGAACTCAACTTCCTGTTTGTATAGTCTTCTTCACAGACCATGATAAAAGTGAAATCAATCGACATGACTCATCAGGTAGGGTGTCCCTCCTCTAAGCATTTTGGTGCACTACTCCTGATTCTCATAGAGGGGGAACGTACCTACTCCAGTCATTCTCAGAGATCACGTTATTCCACTGGACCGCTACAAATTCTCCATACTTGCCCTCGCACTACTGATTCTTACAAGTCTACTGCAGTGGCATACGAGTGCGGGGGAAGTTGCCCCCTCTGGCTCTCGAAAAAGCGAGGACGAAATGGACCAAACTAGCATTTTTAATCCCTCTTTTGCAGGGACTCTCGACCCACTTATCAATCCTACATTTGGGCAAATTAACGTAATCCTGTTTTTTCTAACGCTACGCGCGTTTTTCGTCAGGAGTTTGGACTTATAGGACAATCACCGGGAACTAGCTTTACGAATTTTTGCCACCTCTGGTTGGACGACTTAGAAATTTGTCCCCTCCTGAATTGACTGCCGTACTGGCATTGATTAGGAGAATTCCAAGAATTTTTTTTTTGGCACACAGGAAGCCATATTTTATTTTGTGCAAAGTAATGAAGGATTTCCTTTGATAAAATTACCAAATGTGATGATGAAATGAGTAAGACTGAAACTAGAAATAAGTGATGCATGGAAATTAATAAAAATGTTCAATCCATTTTTGCCTGATGAAGCGCCGCCCATAACACATTTTTCCGATAAAGAGAGTGTGTTCTATCATGGAGACATGCGACCCGGCATGCAGGAAAAACCAATCATTAATCACAAAGATTATTATTGATTGAAATGCTTTTTCTGCCATAATTCAGTAATACCCCCCATTATGTTTAAAATCTTGAATCAAGAAAAATACTGCAAGATTTTGTTTTATAACAAGCTATTTTTTCTTGTACTAGTTTGTTAAAGGGGCATTTTGTGATATGATATGATGTCTTGTTGGCTTCAAGGTCAGATTTATTCAGGTACTCAATTATGGATTTGATCTGTATACCAGCTATTGATTAAATTAAAAATACCACTCTCCTCCATGGTTCACTTGGAATTGGGCAAATGAATCATAAAAGTATCCCGTCCTTCAGAGGGGAGGGGAAGTTAAGCCGTCGGTCCCGTGTACAGAGAGTCACAACTGTACATGTAAATCGCAGCCAGTGTTGAAAAAGAGTAGAGTGAAAACCCCTGACTGTTCCCAATCTGCCCCAGCCCTCAAAGCGGGCCATGTTAGGAACGTCTGTATCATGGATACACACGGCCCGGGTCAGCTTACTCAGTTGAATAAATCCTGACACCACCACAAGCCATTGCCAATGACTGTGGATACGCTAAGAAGAAGACCCAACTTAACTTAAAAAGTAGAGATTTTTATACCATCTTTACCATTGGCCATGTAGAGTACGTGCACCTAATCTTATGTGCGGATTCATTCTGCTCAAAGAAATTTGTAATTTTGTCTTCTGTCCCTAAACATCACAGTGGCTTGTGGAGCACTGTGAAGTGAACATTAGCTCATGACATCAAAGATCCACAAGAATTCAAAACACAAATCAGTAACTTGCGCACACACTACCGGTTCGTCTTTCCCCACTAGAGGTGTTGAACTGTTTATCAACAAGAACAAGAAAACAACATCAAAACATCAACTGAAATTTTCTGGAGGATATCTAGTGAACCGTAAACAAAAATGTGAGCTATAGATTCACAAAAATACCTTTATTGGCATTCTGCTTATGTTTATGACATATGAAAAGAACATCCCTTAGGACATTGGGATTTCTTTTTATACAAGGAGAGGTATATATGATATTAATTAGGTATAGATTGACAAACCAACCTTTTTCAACTCACTGTTAATATTTCTTCACACATCATCGGCGGACTTTATCAGAATGCAACAGCTGACCCTCTTTCCCAGAACTCAACTTCCTGTTTGGAGTAGTCTTCTTCACAGACCATGATAAAAGTGAATCATAGACATGACTCAGCAGGTAGGGTTCCCTCCTCTCTATTAAGCATTTTGGTGCCACTACTCCTGATTTCAATAGAGGAGGGAACGTACCTACTCAGTCATGTCTACGATCCTTTTTTCCACTGGACCGCACAAATTCTCCCAACTTGCTCGCAACTAATGATTTACAAGTACTGCAGTGGCATAACGAGTGCGGGGGAAGTTGCCCCCTCTGGCTCGAAAAAGCGGGACGAAATGGACCAAAATATGCATTTTTATCCCTCTTTTGCAGGGAATCTCGACCAATTTCAGCCTAAATTTGGGGCAAAATTAAAGTAAATTCGCCGATTTTTTATGCGCTACATGCGCATTTCGTCAGGTTTGGACTTAATTGGAGCAATTCACCGGGACGACTTACGAATTTTGCCCTCTCTGGTTGGACGACTTAGAAATTTTGTCCCCTCTGAATTGACTGCCGTACTGGCATTGAGTAGGAGAATTCCAAGAATTTTTTTTTTTGCAAACGGGAAGCCATATTTTATTTTGTGCAAAGTAATGAAGGATTTCCTTTGATAAAATTACCAAATGTATGACGAATGAGTAAGACTGAAACTAAAATAAGTGATTTCATGGAAATTGAACTAAAAATGTTCAACACATTTTGCCTGATGAAACCATAAAACATTTTTCCGATAAAGAGAGTGTTTATCATGGAGAAATGCGACCCAGGCAATGCAGGAAGAAACCATCATTAATCACAAGATATTTATTGATTGAAATGTCTTCTGCCATAAATTCAGATATACCCCCAATTATGTTTAAAATCTTGAATCAAGAAAAATATGATGCATTGCAATATTGAAAAAAGTGATTAACTGCAATTGAAGATTTTGGATGATGGTAATTGGTCAGGGTTGTATAGTGTGAAATTTGAGTGCTAGCCCCAATCCAAGAGTAATGGCCCTTGTGAAACCCTAATGCCAAGAGAAGCTCCTGAGATTTGGGCCTTTCAATGTATTTAGAATTTTTCTGGCTACAGCACTATAATCGGTTTCAAATTAAGTGAGAGTTCTTGCATATTTTCCATGGGGGGGATATTGGCATGAGGGTTCAATTCTTGGCATGTGTAGACTTGACATTTGTTGCACAAAACATATTGTGGCCATGGTACAAAGTTGCTGCACAGAATCAGCTTAAACTGATGAATTAAAGCGGCACTTGCACATTTTCACAAAATATGAAATTTCTTCAATTTGCTCTCAAATGATAGTCTAGGCCATTGGAAGAACAGAGATATATTTTACACATAAAAATAACATACCCAAAAACAAATAGGGACATTGATATGAGGATAAAGGCATCCAGGTAATTTGTAGGCCAACTTTTAAGTTTTCCATAACTTTAATCAACAAATGTGTATATTACATGAATATTTTTGACTCGTACTCACTGATATTAAAACCACAAAGGTTATAGACCGGGCAAACAGTGTGCAAAGCATGAGAAACATACATACGGAGTGCGTGTTCTTGTGTTAAACGCCATTTTCGTCGTCTGCTGAATTTAACGTCGCCAGTGACGTTAAATGATAAAATCGTTCTGTTTACCCATGAGGAAGCTGATTTGGTCTTAATCATTTCGGGTGAGGGCTTTTAAAGCTTTACAACCATGCAAAAATATCGATTTTGAAAAATCTTGAGGGCGCACTATTTTTCAAATGTGCCAGTGTCTCTTTAAGTTCTTAAAAAATGGGAATTAAATCAATATACTGGACTCACATTTTGTTTGCACAACGTTCGCACCTAGTTGCACTATAGGCTTCACCTGGTGGTGATGGACACACTGGATTG